>VDFB02358134.1:193756415-193863240 GCA_007258455.2 Sequoia sempervirens | reverse complement strand
CGGTTCAAACGGTTCACGAATCGGAGCCCCAGATCAAAAGTTATGGCCCCGGGAAGTTGGCGCACTTTCTAGAAGATACAATTGCAAATGCTCTTTTGAAATTTGAGCTTCATGTTATAAATTTTTGGCACCAAACCACCTAACCTAAAATTTTGAATAATTTTTTGGCTCCAAACTATTGAGGAGCTCTATTTATGGGTGGGTTTCTAATTTTTGGGTAACTTTTTGGGGACAAGCTCGCATATTGCGAAAGGGTTATTCTATAGCTTTCTATAACTTGCATGTGTTGTAGAACTTGGGGATTGAGATCCTCTACATGTAAGAAGCTCCATTTTCTGAATAATAAAATTATTATCTTGTTTGTGTGTTATTTTCTTTGTCTCGGGTCGTGCCTTCATCAATGAATATAATCTAGCAAACCAGAAGATTTATGAGGGCTGGAATAAAATGAAACATGGTGTTGTTTACCATATATAAAATGTTCACAAAATTCAAATTCGAGGTTACAATCTTCAAGCCCCTCAACCAGTTTTTTATTCTTCAAGGTTTTTAAACCTTTCTCACCAATGTGGCCTAGCCTATGATGCTAGAGCATAGTCTTTTCTACTGGAAGTTTAACTTCCATAGAGTTTACAAAATCAGGAATTTTTTCCTCTTTTCCTCCATGAGTAGCTTTCTGTGACTTGGTAGAGACACTATTGCATTGAATAGCATGTGCATCCAGCTTATACAAGGTACCAATTCAAGCACCCCTTGCTAGCACCATAAAGCCTCTAGTCATCTTGTAGCCATTCCCAGAGAACGTGACTTGCACTCCAATATCATTCAACATACTAATATAAAGTAGATTTTGAGCCAAACCTGGTATATGCATTACATCATTAATTCCCTTCACTCTTCCATCAGGGAATTGAATTCTGACTCTTCCACAAACAACAATTTCCAATGATGAATCACTTGCCAAATACACCTTTCCACTATCGTATTTTTCATACTTCATGAACCAATCTCTATGAGATGTCATGTGGAAAGATGCTCCAGAATCAATCAACCAGACATCATCTGATGCCTGCGTATCCAAAGCTACAATGAAGGCGTCTGCATCACTATGAGAAGAATCATTGTCAGAAGAATACTTCTTCTTCTTCTTCTTTTTCTCCTCTTTGCAATCCTTTCGGACATGACCAGGTTGCCCACAATTCCAACACTTCACCTTGGACTTCTTGCCAGGAGACTTTGATCTCCCCTCTGATTTTGATTTGGACATCTTGTCCTTCTTCTTGACTTTCTCTTTCGATCTGCCTCTAACAGGAAGAGCCTCCTTCACCATCTCAGAAGATTTCCTTCTCATCTCTTCTGATAACAAGGAAGCAACAACATCTTCCATCTTGAAACTGGATGTTGTACTCCCAATAGCCATCACTAGGTGATCCCAAGAGTCTGGCAAAGAACACAATAAAAGCATACAATGATCCTCTTCATCAATTTTCACACCAACAGATGTTAACTGTGCAATCAACATGTTGAAAGCATTTAAATGATCAACAACAGATCCTCCCTCTTGCATTCTCAAAGCATACAACTTCTTCCTTAAGAAAAAATTATTCACCAATGATTTCCCCTGATAAATAGATGCCAGTCTCTTCCACAATGAAGATGCAATCTTCTCTTCATGCACATTCAGAAGAATGAAGTCTACCAAACAAAGCCTTATCAACCCCTTAGAATTTCTATCTGCAAGGTCCTAATCTTCTTGCTTCATGCCTATAGGTTTCATTCGACACACAACAAGCCACAACTCATGATCAACCAACAAATCTTCCATTTTAAGTTTCCATAACTCAAAATTGCTGCCATTGAATTTCTCAATTTCAATCTTTCCCAATGTGATTGCCATCTTAACTTGTAATTCATATTACCAAACTTTTACAAGACTCCCACTGAACAAAATTGACTCAAAAAACCCAACGTACCCACAAGGATAACACAACTAGCCAGGCTCTGATACCACTTGTAAGGAAAGCTAAGGTGGAAACAACTCTCCTAACGTCAAAAACTTAGGGAAGAATGCCGAGACACTTTTAAATTTTACAATTACAGACCAATTAAGATGAACTTGAAAGAGATAACGAAAATAGAGAAATAACATACACAAATGAACACCAGATCTACGTGGAAAACCCTTACAGGAGAAAAACCCACCACACCAAGAGAAGTCACTTTGTATTATAGTAATGGAGATTACATACAGAGATAAGACTTATCTTTCTGATGTCAAATTACAACAACATTCACAATGATCAACCTCGTATAGAACATTCACATTACAATGCTCTCATAATCGAATTCATCCACTGATCATACAACCACACACCAATCCATCAAACCAACATCATCTGCAACTACAGAGTATATCCATGACGCCCCTATCTATCGAGCTTCCTCTCAGTAATGGCCACAATAGTCCAACTGCTAGCAGTTCCCATTCGGCTTCTCTGATTGGTTGTAGACTCACCACGTAGGATGGTCATCACTCGGTCAAAGGCATTCACAATGTATTCACATGTCAATGAGACACTAACCGTGTCTCTTTGATGCCACAAAGCCAGATCGTCATTATTGCCAAGAGTCTTCACTATTGGCAAGACGTTATACCGAGTTCAAAAGCTACATCAACCTTAGCATTCTCATCGGCAAGAGAATTTCCATTCGATGAGACATCACACCGAAGTTCCAAAGTCACATAGACATTAGCTTTCCGTTTGGTGAGACTATTGCTACTCGCCAAGACCTCACACCGATGTTCACAAGTTATTCCGAAGTTTCCAACAATCGGCAAGACATACTACTATCGCCAAGAGGTTACAGTGATGTTCACACCTATCGGTGAGAGACCCACTGTCAGTAAGACTTCTTACCGAGACTTCCAAGTTACCTCGATGAGCATCGGTGAGACAAACATAAGTCACCAAGAGTTCATAGCAAAGCCTCAGTGTTACCCTGAAGAATCCAAGTGAATGCTATCGGCAAGACTTTCCATATTGACAAGACTTCATACTGAATATCCAAGTCTCCCTAAGATTAGCATTCGGTGAGACCAACACCCATCGCCATGACTTCACACCGAAGCCTTTGTGTTACCGCGAAGACTCCATGTGAATACTTATCGGAAAGACTTCGGCTATCACTGAGACTTCATACCGAAGCAAGCCTTTCAACAAAGGGTCTCCTCGACACCGCTTGTCACCCAGAGTCTCCCCGATATTCAATAAGAGTGGCTTGTCGGCCAGAGATCTCCACTCGGAAAAAGGTTACAACAAACACCACAAGTCACAACGACAACACCAGTCGGCAAGACATCAACAAAGTCACAACGACCAGAAAATTTCAAAAGATTTCACATCTGCTAGTTAGCCAGACTCAATGAAGGTCATACCAACTTTTCTCTTCCAGAGGTTTCAACCTATGTGATTGAGGCACATATTTCCAACAATAAAAAGATAGATCAGAGCCTTAAAATAGTAGAACATGAACAAAACTTCTTAATATCTAGACATGTATATCAATAATGAGTGTTTATTTACCTAACCAAAACCACAACATGATGCAATCCATAGAATAATCTATACCACTATATACATTCATAGTGCCAATTCACAATTGCAATCATTCACTAAAATTTTTCTTCAAAACTTGAAACAAATCATTCACTCATCATTAAAACACAGGTCAAATAGATATAACAACAACTTCATTCACAGATAATTCAATGAGATAATCTTGAATTTGGTTTCCTCTATTGATTCTCATCAAATAGAAAACATTTAGGCACAACAAATCACTAACATATGGATTGATTATGAATCATTAACTTTATCAAAGAGGTCCAAAATTAACAACATACAAACTGTATAAAAACTGTAAAATGCATCCAAGTTCAACTGAACTTTTTTTTCAAAGTATCTTGTTGACAATTATGAAATTATAAGACTATGATTCCTATTGCTATCATCAAGTGGCTAATCTTTCTTAATCAACTGAACTTTACAAAATAGAGCTCAAAAGTACATATAGGGATTCTATGCGCAAGTTTCTCTCAATTAAAACTCAGATCCACAAATTCAGGAACTGGGATTGCATGAAGAAACTGGACTGTTGATCTTTAGTTACATCAAGGCTTGACTACTCTGCTACACAAAATTATGATGCCCAAAAGAGAAGGTGGAACTAGAGTTCAACTTGTGTCAAAATCCTACAAAATAGGAGAAGAGAGGATGTGGTGTCAAGAAAAGAATGCTCTGCTGCCAACTCAATCCTGTGTTGCTTGGTCCATGATATAATCATCATAACTAGAGAACACTTGTTGAAGGATATCCAAATCAAGTCCATCTAACCAATTGTCTTCAAATTTGATCCTCTTTAACTCTGCTGAGGTGAATTCCTGCATATCCTTTAACTTGATTAGTTCCCTTAGGTAGCAGCTTTTACTTCTTCCATGATGTCCATAAATCTATCCAACAAAAAATCTTCTCCATCATCTCTTTTTTGCATTACCTCTTCAAATCTATTGCTCTGCTTTTCCCTCAACTTGTACAAAGGAAAAATCTCTTTGACTAGGATGTCCACGTTGACCAGAATGGAAAATATCACTTCCAATTCATGAATCTGCTTGTTCAAGTCTTTTCTTGGTTCTTGAACCTCATTCTTATACTCATGGATGAACTTGGATTTGAATCTTATTATGCTCACATTCTTCTCAATAAAATCTGCATTATCTTCTTCAAGAATTGACTGCTCCAGGAGAGTTGTCCTGGGCACTTTGTTGATGTCTTTAAGCTTTTTAACATATTCTCTATACTCTTCATTCTTCTTTTCTAGATCTTCATCATGCTAGTTCATATTCCCTTCCAACTCAAATTTTTCTTCATGAACCTTGAAACTACCAGTTAGCACTTCAACAACCTCCTAATTGAGTCTGTCAATCCATCGGTCGAGCATTCCCACCTTACTCCTCATCTACACCAAGTCATCAACTTCCTTCTTTGTCAGCAATATTGGGGATTTTGGAGTAGAAACTTGTTGAGAAATTGGAGTAGAGACATCCTTTAGGAACTTGTGTAGCTAATCCAATTGGGCTTTAAGCTCATCTTTCTTTTTCTTGTCTTTAATCATTCTGGAATTGGTGGAGGAAGCTACAATATCAATGAGATTCATTTGTTTGTTCCTTGTAGGTCTCCCCAAATTCACAACACCTAATATGTAATTATTCATTTGCATATCATCTTTTTCCTTGTCCACCACTGGAATTGCACACTCAACAATGATTTCCCCTGCATTTGTAACCTTGGTGGAGTGAAGAACTCTAGCCTTCTTTTGGGTCTTTCCTTCTCAATCTCCTTCATCATTTCATCTCAATTGAGAGGCTGAAGTTGAACTATCTATTTCTTCTCTAGATCAAGCTTCAACCATGTAGGAGCAGTAGGAGTAGTGACTATTTGTGTTGAAGAAGTAGCAGTTGCACAAGATAAAGGTTGCAATATTGTATTCTTAGGTTTAGAGCCAACCTCTTGCACATTTTGTTGTTCCCTTTTTGGTTCTTCTTTTGCAAGTATTTCAACCTCTTCTTTATCTTTTAGCTCTTGTAATTTTCTAGCTTCCAACTTCTTTTCCTCTAGCATATGGTCCCTCTATTTTTCTAGTCCTTGACATAGTCCCATGCTTGTTTAGATTTATTCTCATGTAGAGAAAGCTCCTCAGCCTCTTTTTCTCTTTACAGGAATTCTTTCTCTTCTTTCCTTTTGTGGGCCTCCTGAACAACCTTGAATTTAGCCTCAAGGGCTTCTTTTTCTCTTCTTTGAGCAGCTTTTTCCTCCTCAAGGTCATGGATCTTCTATTGCAAAGACAATTTGTCTCTTTCTTCTTTTATTTTGAGCTCTTGCTCCCTTTGCTGTTATTGTTGTTTGGATAATTCATTAGCCCTATCTTGAGCCTCCAACTCCTATTGTTTCCTTAGTGCCTCAACTTGTGCCTTGGCATCTGCTTCCCTTTTGGCTTCCTCAAAGAGCTTTCATTGGTCCTCTTCAATTAAAATATGTTTAGTGCCTACATCCTTAGTCTCATCCATAGATTGGCCGCCAAGACTCCTACGAAAAAAATGCATCAAGTATGTATCCTCATGGGAAAACTCTAAAGTCATTTTGGAAATCTCTAATATGATCGATTGGATCAGATTTCCCATTATAACGATCAAACTTTGGATCTCTGCAATGTTTAGGAAATGGGATCATGTTGAGACGTCTGTCAAAAGGATAAGGACAAATGTCATCAAGAGAATATGTCTTCGTTGTGGTTCCCCCTTGCATGTCTTTAATTTGTCCTTGTAGTGCTTTAATCTGTTGAGACAAGGCACTAAGATCAGACAAGGGTGTTTCATCAAGACTTCTCTTTAAGTTCTCTATATCAAAATCATGAGGAAATTTAGTTCCTTTGTTAGCCAAATACAAGAAATATTTCTCTTTGTTGCACTCTAAAATATTTTCTAAAGCTTTGTGAAATTTGGGATCTTGTTCAACTTCTCTAAGGTGATGTTCTTCATCTTGTTCATCATCACTATCTACAAGAGTTCTACTCATGTCTCTGTTGAAAGGGAAAGAATTGTTTTCTCTTTCACCCATGTTGTCGTTAAAAAGGGAATTATGGCACATTATAAAAGGGATTGCTACTCTCTCCCTCTTCTTGAGTTTTTCGAGTATGATATTCTTGTTGAATGTCCTCTTTCAACTTATTGTATTGAGATCTTGTAAAAATAGGCATATGATTTCGAAATGTTCTTCTAGACTTAGATCATGGTTTGATAAGTGTGAAAATGATTGTTTATGCTGAAAAATGAAAAAGCCAAATGATTTAATCTATAAATTCAAATCACAATTTTAGCATATCATCAATAAAGCCTTTCCAAATGAATACAAATGAAAAATGCAAACTAAACTATGCAAAACTAAAATAAATGCATTCAAAGGAAAATCAGCTCCATTGTTTTCCTATTTCACCATGATTCTTGATTTATGCATTTGATGCTCTCAGATTTTTATGAGCACAAGTGCAACAAGAAGCTGTGATGAGTGGAAGAGAATTGAAATTGATTTTTAAATCAAAATGCGTATGAAAATGTGCATCCCCAAAAATTGAGAAGGAGGAGGTTTTTATAGATAAATGCATAATGTGAAAATAAGAAATGAGAAATGAGTGGAGTGATTTATGCCATGATTCATGTTTGGAAGCTCAAATTGTGCAATTTTGAGCTAATTCCATGGAAATTGATTTATGAGTTTAATGTGCAACCTTAAGCTAATTTGATGGAATTGACTTATGAATTTTAATTTATTTAATGAAATATGGATGCATTTTAATGATTAATGCAAATGAATAATCATGCAAATAGTCAAAGTGAAATGATTTATGTAAATGGATGAATATGAAATTATTTATGGATATGTTTTTTTTTTTTAAAAGGTGCAATGCACCCATAATATTAGGGGTAAACACTTTTTTTTGACCAGAGCTATGAACCGGATACAACAAACCACAAGAAACAACCAAACCCGCAAACACAAAGGCCCAGCGTAGGCACAAGGCTTGCGAGCACTATTGGCCCAGCGAGGGTTTGAACTCTGGTGGCCATCACTACAACCAAACGACTTGACCATCGAACCATGCCCTTATCGGCTAAAATTAATATTAAGGTTTGGGCCTTGGTTGTTGGCACTACAGGCAAGAAGCCCCACCAGTTCACCAAGGAGCCTCCCCTTAATAGGAGGGTAAATAACAAACTCCATTGTTGACGCGGTAGAGAGTGACCCCGTGAGGTTTGAACCTTGGTTGTTGGCTCTACAGGCAAGAAGCCCCACCATTTCACCAAAGGGTCGCCCCCCTATTATTTATGGATATGTTAATGATTAATGAAATGATAAATATTTATGAAATGAATAAATGAAATATGCATTTGGATGAATAATGGATAAATGACTAAATGATTATGTAAATGGATTATGGTTATGAGTAAATGCTTATAAATGCTTATAATATTTTAATGGTTTTATGGAGATATGATTATGCAATGGATAAAAATGATTAATAGGACATTTTTATGCATCTACAATGATAATCTCTTGATCTGATAAGATGAAAATATTATGATATGATAAAAGATGCTCCTAATTCTTGATTGTGGCTTCCAATGATGAAGGATGTCAGAATCCTATTGGGGAAGTTGAATCAACAATTAGAAACTTATTTGAAAGGTGCACTTTTAAGATTTGATCCTTGTTTTTGAAGAATGATAAGCATATCAAATAGCGTAATTAAACTCATTGAAGGATTTGATTGGTATGTGTTGGATATTCAATTGAAGGTTGTGGTAGATAATCAAATTTAAGAGGTTGATTGTGATTATGTCGTTGTGATAGAGCTATGGAGAAACTCATGGTAATGGAGCAAGACATTTTGACTTCTATACAAAAACTTCCTTTGTTGCAAGGCTTTCTTGTAACCTAAATGTTTCTTAGGTTTCTTGATCCTATGGGCAACCAATTTACTATCAAATTTGGTTGATTTCCACTCTCTAAGCATGGGAGAAATGTCAAGATGCTACTGGACCAGAGATGTTACAAACTCAAATCTGTCAAAAGTAATTTTTTTGGAAAAGTGACAGATGCACTACTTTATGCCCTATATGCACTGTAAAAAAATGCATATGCACTAGAGAAATAGTCAAATGTGCTATAGTAGACCTCAGATGCACTACAATATGTCTCAGATGCACTATAGAAAAATGTTTTAATAGTTACAAAAAAAACTATTTACAAAATATTCAGCCTATGTGCTGAAACACTCAGTGCATGAAAATAGGCTCTAAATGCATTGAACTAACCAGTGAATGTGATAGAAAAAACCTCATATGAGCTAAGATATACCCTAGATGCGCTAAAACAACTTTCCAAGGTAGTTTTCTGAACAGTTTTGAGTAGTTTCAGCTGAAATTTTGCATGTTCATTTTGGATGATCTTTTATCTGAATTAATGTTATTGAGAACACAACAAACACTCTAAAAATAGTTGTTTTTAAGCCC
This sequence comes from Sequoia sempervirens, assembly GCA_007258455.2. Classification (NCBI taxonomy): domain Eukaryota; kingdom Viridiplantae; phylum Streptophyta; class Pinopsida; order Cupressales; family Cupressaceae; genus Sequoia; species Sequoia sempervirens. Next base: position 193,854,113 of record VDFB02358134.1, on the reverse strand, counting down.
TATACTAAACATCAATTGTATGTTCAAAAAAATTTCAAAAAGTGTTTTCATAGGTTTTGCACATAACAGACAATTCAGGCAGACTCACTCTTAGTACTCAAGTAGGTCATCATAATAACCACAACCCACATCTTAGATCTGTTTTGACTCACACAGTTGTGTCACCCTCGAAGGGGCACTCATGTTTTTGTCTTTTCTAGGCACGTACTCAGAGTGAAAAAAGTGGATACCGAATCCCCTGAGCAAACGGTCTTTGGAAGCTATATGGTGAGTGTCTTGGGGGAAAATTCTTCCCTCCCCTTGCACTGTGATTATTAGGATGTTCGAAAATTGACACGGTTGGCTACTACAATAAGTTCTTAGCAAGGGTTTCCATTTGATGCGGCAATAATAAAATCCCTCAAGAGACCTACCAACCTTTAGAACAAAGGCTTTGGGGATGGTTATCTTGAACACTAGAAGAAAAAGTGGGTTTCCCCAGATTTTCTTTAAATTTTATAGTGAGGTGGAATAACTTGGCTTTGGTTTGAACCCACTTGGGTCATTCCTCTTGGGTGAGTACTTTTTCCCACAAGAGCAGACCCTCTACAAGACATAATAAAGCATTGAAATTATAGAAATTGAAAAGGCAAGTCTGGTATTTTGATCACCCAGTTAAGGGGAGAGCATAGACCTATTGCCACAAACAAAGTAGATAGTGTCCTTTTTAGAGCCCAAATGGCAATGATTTAATCTATGTGAAGATTTTACTTCACAACAAGCATTGGATTCATTTTAACCGCAAAATCAATGTGTGGTGACTACCCTAGGATTGCTTCCTTTTAAATTCCATGTCTATCCTAGGATTGGTTCCTTTTAAATTGTGGTGTCTACCCTAGGGTTGCTTCTTTTTAAGCCAGAAAAGATCTTGTCTGCCAAAGGTGTAAGACTCAAAACCTTGTTTTAGTTACAACCTACATGCGCTAAAAGATCACACATATGCACTAAAACAAATAGTTAATGCGCTAAAATAGACCCCCCTTAACCGCTGCAAAAAACCATAAATGCGCCAAAAGAAATCCTAAATGTGCTAATCTAAGAATGCAATTTTTTTAGACAATTTAAAATGAAATGAACTATATGGATGTACAATTTTTTTCCCTATATGCACTAAAGAAATTGTTGAATGTGCTGAAATAGTTATCAGATGTGCCAAAAGACCTACAAAGAATCATTGAAAGAAACCCTCTATGCGCTAAGGAAACTCACAAATGCGCTAAAATTCAAAATTTTCTAGAAAGTTAAACTCCAGAATGTGAAATCCTATCAAAAAACTTGCAAGTAGATGTCAAAAAAGGGGTGAAGGCCCCACAGTAGGCACCAAAAAATGTGTGATCATTTTTAAGTGTATAATATGAAGATTAAAAACAAATCAAACACACCAATAAGACATTATATCAAAACAACAGATCAAATAAAAGGAATGCAAACTCATTCTTTTGTCCTTGATGTCGTCCTATCATCCTCTATCTCTAGTGTTTTTGTTGATTCCAACTTGCTCTCAGATCATGTGCTAGGCTCAACAAATAGTCTTCCTAGAGAATGAGATTAAAGATGAATGCATGCTATTCTAAGATAGGATTAACATGCTATGAATGCTGTTAAAAGAAACTAGAATTATGAAATGACATAAATGCTAAAATGTTAATCGCATGTTTCTAATGCATGTGTGTCTAACCAATGCTTGGATCCACATGGGTATTTATAGAGTTTTTGAAAGCTTTTGATTGGATGATGCGATCAATGACTATGAAAATTCTTGGCAAATCAAACTGTCCAAGATGGAGAAGACTGGAGAGAAAAATAGAAGAAAAACAAAAAGCAAGATTTGTTTCCTCTTTCATGAGAGATGATAAAGATGAATTGTAAAAATCATCTTTTTGTGAGATTGGGAAAAGATTTTGAAGATAAATAATGAATTTATTAAATTCATTATTCATTTATTGGTGACATGGAAGATTTTCTTAATTAAATAAAATATTTAATTAAGATTTGGAGAAAATGGAAGATTCTTAATTAAATAAACTATTTAATTAAGATTCGGAAAGTGACATGTGGAATTAATTAAATAAGCATATTTAATTAATATTTGATTTAGAAGAAAGGGAATTAAATTCAATTAAATCAAAGATTTAATTAAACTTAAATGTGATAATTAATTTAAATAAACAATGATATTTATTTAATTAAGTGGACTTAAGAAAGTGGTAATTAAATAAAATGAATTTACTTAATTAAAGTGGAAGAATAAAGTAGGTGAATGATATAAATAAATAAATTAAATTTATTTATATGTAGAGGAATTAAGAAAGAAATTAATTAAATAATAAATATTTAATTAAATGCTAGAATTAAATGATATGACCATTTTTATGCATATACAAGAACAATAAAAAATGATAGAATGAGTGAAAAAATGGCTAAAAAAGCAAGGAAAAAAACTCGTTTTAGGGTCAGGGATGCCTATCTAAGGGAAGAGCGGCCCTTGTTAAGTGTGTGGTCATCCAACTAGGAGGAAAGGCCGCCTATTCCAGGGAACGAGTGAGAACAATTGAAAATGATAGAGAACGATTGACAAAATGGCTAAAAAAGCAAGGAAAAACACTCATTTTAGGGTCAGGGATGCCTATTTGAGGGTAGGTTTGTCCCTGTTCAGAGCATGGTTTCCCAACTAGGAGACAAGGCCACCTATTCTAGAGAATGAGCAAGAATGATAAAAAAATGACTGACAAAATGGCTAAAAAGTTAAGGAAAAACACCTGTTTTAGGGTCAAGGACGCCTATCTGAGGGCAGGGCCGCCTCTGTTGAGGGTGTGGTCACCCAGCTAGTGGGAAAGGCTGCCTATTCTAGGGAATGGGTGAGAACAATAAAAAATGATAGAGAACAACTGGCAAAATGATGAAACGGGTTCCTCGAACGACACAATGATTTCCCCGAATGATGAGATAGGTTCCCCAAATGACAAAACAAGTTCTCCAAATAGTGAATGAATTCTCTAAATAGATGAACAGGTTCATGGAATGAGAGAAAAAACTCTCAAAATAGGGAAATGGACTGACAGAATGATCGAATGGGAGCCAAAATTGACTGTTCAGAGTGCAAAATAGTTGTTTGGGTGGGACTTCCCCTATTTTGGGTGTGGTCACCCCTGGGTAGGTCCTGGTCACCCCTGTTCAGGGCAGGGTTGCCTCTCTAGGTGAAAAGTGAACAATTTTGACTCCAAAAATGACTGAGATGGAGGGCAAGGTCACCCCTCTTGAGGTTGGGGTTGCCCCTAGTTAGGGAATGGTCACCTCTATCAACATACCTGAACTTGACTTATGTCAAACAACTATGGAAAAGGACAAAAGGCACTTCAAACAACAAGCAAAAGGAAAGACTGACTTGACTAGTAAGATATGCACTAGTTTTTAATAGAAAAGACAGCTCAAGCAGCACAATCCTATGATTAGTATTAGGGGTATGGCCAACACAATCCTCTAACTAGGCTAAACAAGGTGATCTAGGGAGTCCTCAATATACACTCGGTATGTGAGGCACAACCGTGAACACTAGCTCATCACAAGCATTAGTTGGGAACCCTAGTGAGATACTGAAGGCTCAAACCAACTCTTCACATCTATCTATGTATCACCCTAGCTTTGATGGTTTGCCAAACATGATGTCACTGGATTGGGGTACAACTTTGGCCTCCCCCCTTTATATACCCTATCGGTACGTGTAGTTGGAATCGAACCTTGGAGTGATGAAATCCCCAAGTAGGTCCCACTAAGAAGAGAATGCTAACTATTTTTGGTTACTCCACAGGCTCACACGAAGTGGAAGGGGAAAGCTTGAACGATGTAACACCCCCTTGGGTAACACAAACAACCTAAGTAAGCTATAATTTCTCTTCACCTAGGATCACCAAACAATGTAAGGGGATTGGATACGTCAATATCTTACTTACAAAAATAGCACACAATGTATTGACTCCCCTACTTAGACTATGTGCCTATATAGTGTGAAAATGAAAGCAAACAACTAACTAAATGCCTTGGTCCTTTCGTCCTACAACAAACATGTTAGTAGTTTTAACCTAGGCCATTCTTCATCAAATGTGAAATAACTACATAAACATTAGTAAAAACCTTCACAATCACCAACAACATGAGTTAGGGGGTTAGTAATAACCAAAATGACAGAAAAAATCTATAAAAATGATTTTAAATGTTGTTTTTTCCTTGCAGAAGGCTCTGTCTAGGCCTGGTCGCCCCTCTTCTGGGCCTAGTTTCCCCTGTGAGGGCGTAGTCGCCCCTCTACAGGTCTTGGTCACCCCTCTAGTCAAAATAGAGAGTTAAACTAGATGTTCTATCTTAGACAGGTGTTTTTGTTTGGGCGGGGTCGCCCCTCTATAGGTCCTGGTCACCCCTTTGGTCAAAATAGAGAGTTAAACTAGCTATTCTGTCTCAAATAGGCATTTGTGTCTAGGCAGGGTTGCCCTTGTGAAAGTCCTAGTCACCCCTCTATAGGTCCTGGTCGCTAAGCTGAGGGAGAGGTGTCCCCTCTATGTCACTTGAACCTACAAAATATAAAAAAAACATCAAACTTAAGAGTAAAAGAACCCATTTGTGGGTCCCACCAGGCATGCCAGAAATGTGTGCAAGTGTTATTACCTCCTAATATGCAAAACTAATTAAGAAATGCAAGATAAAATAGCACTAGACCACCTCAAGATTGGGCTACGTTGAACACAAATAAAAAAAAAGATGAAAACAAGAAAGTATACCTTTTACTTGTGTTGATCCTTGGTTGGCCCTTAATGCAACTTGAGTGTGTGCTCCTAATTAGATGGAAAATGATCTAAAATGAGATGCAATGGAAGATGCAAATGATGAAGGTGGTTATGTGATAGTCTAAGCAAAATGGATGCAAGAGGATGGGATGCAAGCTTAAGAGTGTGCAATAATGAAAGATGAAAACTAAGTAAAGAAGTGCTTAAATGGCTTAAGAGAATAAGTGTGATAAAAATGCATAAGGTCCCTAAATGAATGATAAGGGGGGTTATTTATATAAGAAATTGAATTCTCTAGAGAATTCAATGGTTAGGATTGAGCCACTATGGCCAAGATGTAGGGCTATGGTGAGTTAAGGAATCACAAGCCCTCACATCTTGCTATGTGGAGGATGAAGTGTCCAAAGGACATGGAGATATGGAAAGGGTACAAATGATGTGGAAGAAGGGCAAGTGCTTTGAAAGTACCTTGGGAGGGGAGAATATTTACTCAAAAAGGAACTTCTTGTTCCCATATGAGAGGAAAGTGACATATGAAGAAATTTAGTATTTCTCAAAAATCTCCATGGGCAAGAGAAAAGTGGTTGGAGAAATAAATATGAATTTTAAATTCACATTGTTGGGGATATCGTAAGGATAAGACAAGGTTTCCAAAAAGGAAGTTGAGAAGTACCTTAGATAAGACAAGGCGCTTATAATAGAAGGTTCCTAACCCATGTGACTAATGTGACCTTTCAATGATCACATAGGGAAGAGGAGATTCCTTGGAGGAATAGAGGTGAATTTTAAATTCACATGGGGAAGAGAAAAAGGAATTAAAAATTCCTTGGGGAATGAGAGAGTTGACCAAGATGTTGATTGGATTAGCTAATTAATGATTAGAAGACAATTAGTGGTTAATGAAGATTAGAAGCCAACTTGCAAAATTTGGAGGATGTGACACATCCTAATCAAAGATTAGACACATGCACATCCCTAATGATGAGATTCAGAGGTGGATTATGATTAAGAAAAAGTGATGGAGGATGTGACATGTGAGGAGTTAAATGAATGTATTACTTATTTAATTCTATGAGGATAAGGGGGATAAAGGGTAACACATTTAATTATTTAGCTAAACACCTTAAGGATTTAAAAGAATTAGGGGCATTAAATAAATAATAGCAATATTAGTTAATTGATGCGAGTAAGAGTATATTTGGACAAATGTGAGTGTCCAAATTTAGGTGTCTACACATTGCATCCATTTACATTAATCTTGAGTGTAGACATTAGCATTTTGGCCCCAATTCCTCTCCTTTTAGGTGAAAAACCTAGAAGAGTTAGAGGAACCCTTGGGTAACCAAAATCATTGTTTACAAGGCAATATCTAGTATAGCACAAAAAGTTATAGAAACCAAACTATAAATATCATTAGCATAATGAATATTATACATCCCATCAAAATTATCAAAAAATTTAGGACACATGTCTAGAGTAAGGTTAGTACCAGTCAAAAAATGGTAAACCATAAAAAAATGGTATTTGTTTGATTGGAAAAAATATTTTAGACCCTCTCCCATATTCTTTTAGATTGGATTAAAGATGACCTCAAGAACCACTTTACTACAAGCCTATTTCAGAGAGCCATAATGGTGGATCAGAGATTTAATCTAATGTTTGGGTGTTTGCTTGTTTTGTGTTGATGATGGAATATGAATGTTATGATTATTAATTAACTAATTTCTAAAATTCAATGATATAATTATGAAAACTATGAAAATTCATTAGTTTGTTATTTTTTATAAACTAATTATAGAAAGAAAAACTTTAGATCTAGAAATGCAAAGGGAAGACACAAAGTAACCTGAGATTTAAATTTGATGCAGATCTACCTTATCTATGGTGCAATACACCCTAGAATATCCTCCTTTTCTTCTATAAGTTTATATCACAGGCCTGAGATCCTTGGTCTGTAGTTTCTATTTTATGGGAGTTTTTGTCAGGAATTTTTCCATTGATGAGAAAATGTAGATTTAGTGACTTGATAAATTTTAGGGTAAGAGTGCATCATTGAACAAGTGTCTTTCAATCTTCCTTCAATTCACTTCAAATCTACAACCTACACACATGAGAAGAGGGGAAGGGTTGTGCCATATAGGGGTTTTCCTGAGTCAAATCTTGTATTGTTATTTCTACCTCCATAATGGAAAATTATGATAAAAAGAGAGCTTATCCTTGGCTAGATAGAGTTTAATTGATAATCAAGTAATTGTTTTGTAGGAAAATGAAAACTATACTTTGGAGATTGACACTCTTCAGGGTTTGACACCTTTTCTTACTTATAATTAAAATGTGTGGAGAGATGAAAATTATATGATTATGAATGAGTATTTGATACATTTGGACAAGATATATGATTGACTTACAACTTTAAAGTTGAGTCAACTATCCCTTGAACAAATCTGAAACGGACCTAAGAATTAAATTCAATGTAATGACTAGGCTAATGATGCAATTTACTATTCTAATGAAAATAAAACAAACACAAAAAGTCAAAAAATTTTGAATAATTGAAATGGATAGATTAGGACACTGTGCACCTGTCCTACAAGTTTGAAGTTGATTATAAACCTAACTAATTTACCCTAGGCTAATACATCTTTATAAAGGGATTTTATATATGGTTTTGCAGTCCTCTGGTTCTAGATCAAAGCTTTTTGTTTTCATAGTCTGGACTATTGGATCATTTTAAAATAATTTTGTAACTAAGTTTCCATTTTTAAAGGGATAGAAAACCTATGCTTTTTCCAGATAAGGATAAATAATGAAAATGAATGATGAATCCATAAATTTATGCACCTCACCACCCTTTAATGGCTTCCTTGAAGGATTGAAGTCATACACATATCCTCAAGGCTTAGATCTTACTTTCTTGATTTTCTTTAATTTCTTGTAGACCTACAAAAGGGTTAGCCTTCACAAACATGAACATGAACTCACATACACTTTGACATGATGTTTGGATCTTAAATTGCTATAATAAATCTCTAAGTTAATCCTAACTTGCATGATAATGCTCTTGATAATAATTTTTTTATTTATTTTCTTGTTAGTCTTAAATTGATGTAATAACTAGGTATTTATAAGAAATTATTCTAGTTTATTAAAAAATAAATCTCAATAGCAGACTTTGGATACTTGAATTTCAAATAATAAAATTCCAACACTAATATATTTGAATTTGGAGTCAAAATAGGGGGACTAATTCACCCTAGGTGAATATTTCCCAACCTTATTTTCTAGAAATTAAGGTGTCGTGGGAAAAGTATTAGATGAATGCATTGTTTTCCTCTTGCAATTTGTCAATAATTGTTATTATGAAATTATGCTCAAACTCACACTAAAGTAGAAATATATGTCAAGAGGAGTTTGATTGTCCAAATGTTGAGGAGATAAGATGACAAAGGATGAAGCAAGAGTGCACAATCCCCCAAGATCCAAGACCCCATGGAAAGACAACATAAGCACAAAGGAACATGCATGTATGAAATGAAGCAAGACAACATACACAAACATACACAATAACAAAGAAAAATGCAAAAGGAGGGTATCGATAATCATTAACTAGCAGACTGCATTATGCTAGGATTCACACCAAAGGCATTCAAACTCACAAACTAAAAATGTCTAATATTTGCTAGGTGAGACACAAAGAGAAGGAAACATGGGCTAGTGAAGTTTGATATTCACTAGGTGAGACCTTAAGACAAAGTAGAAAAATACGAAACACACAAGGTCTAGTGAAGTATGATATTCACTAGGTGTGTACCCATAACCATACCAATAATTATACTCCCTGATAAGTCTAATAAGGTGTTACAAGAATGATAAAGATGTTTTTCCAACACATCACTAAGTTCAAAACTTGTGAAAAAAGTGAAGCAAAATTTTTAATATCAACACGTCAATATGTCCAACATGTGTGAACAAAGTCAAACAAATAATGCCAATGTATGCCCCCACCTTTTAAAGAAATTGTTAAACACCATATTGTGAGAAATTGCTTTAAGGTAGAAAAATGATAAATGTCATGCGATAAATATATGAGAGCCTATTTGGAAAGCCTTATACCTATGATATGTTTCCAAATAAAGCTACATCATGATAAGCAATTTCCCCCAAATGTAATGCAACAAACAACACAAAAGATGAACATGTAAGGGATCCATGAATCTCAGGTCAATATACATCTTTGCTACAGTGATATAATAGAGCTCATAACTAACATCATTCCCCATATACTCATAGAACAATCAACATAATGGAAGAATGGCACATAGAGAGAAAACAAGAAAACTTTTGTGTCAACATGGAAGAGACCTAAATGTCTCAACACTTTGCATCATCCTGAAAAGGAAAACACGAGAAAGGAACAAAAGAAAAATTTTACGACATAAAGAAGAATGGAAATACAAATAGAAGAATGACATGACAAATTTGTTTCCCTTATATCTTTGCACCAATGGAGCAACAAGGGTCATCTAAAGAAAGCTCACAAACATTGAGACATGCCAAGCATGACAACATGGGAGATCACATCACATGCAAGCAAATAGAAATAACACATTTAAAGAAAACACAATGAAGGAGTACCACACATGTGAGTCGAATTAAAGCAAGTCATTTGCATCCTAATATTTCTCATCATATAGGAAGGCAAACAACTAGTTGAAGGGACTAAAACAAGTGTCATACTAGGAGCATGAGCATGTTCAACACAGGGTGGGTCACATTCATCAGGAGTATTATCATGGTTGCCCCCAATCTAAATTCATAGACTTTGAGAACAACAAATTAAACTCATTATGCACTTCTTCAATCAACTATATCAGTTAAGTTATTGTCAAAGAAATTATCTATACATTTTAGAAGACTTGAATGGGATGCCATAAAAGAATTAATTACTTACACACCTTAGCACAATATGTTCATTAATGTTATTTTTAAACATGTCTTAATATCAATGCTCATGTAAAAGTATAAGGAATGGAATCCATGGAAAACATTAGAAAATTAAAATATTATAAAATTAGGACTTACTATTGTAGATAGAAAAAATCACAATAATAATATTGTAATGCAAACACTAACACATCAAATCCAATTTACATATGAATCATTTGAAAAGATAAATACCATAACTTTCTAATTTATTTTATTTAGCATGGATAAAAATCAACTAATTTAAATTCATTTTATTTAATTTCAATCATGTAATCATAGTATATTTTTACAAAACATTTAAAAAGCAAAATCTAATTAGCAAAAGAAAAAATAATCAAGATTTATAATTAAATAATCATTACTTTTCTCTTAATTTTTACATGTTATAGATAAATACTTTTAATTGTACAATTAATTTTAATTTTTTAAAATATATTAAATATCATAGATTTTAAAAGATATTAAGCATTCCCTTATTGTAATTCTATTGCCTCTTTCTAAATATATATATATATATATATATATATATATATATATATATATATATATAAACTAAATTGAATTATGATGTATTCAATTTTATAAGAAATCCACCAAATATGTGTATTCAATTATGATGTATTCAGTTTTATATTATTTTATCTAAAATATTTAATTCAAAATTCTTTAAATTCAGCTATTTGTAAATAATTTCTATTTGGAAATTTTTTTTTTAACATTTTTATTTGCATGAATGCATAAGATTATTTGTTAACATTTTGAAATGGACTAAAATGTATTTGATAGAAAAAGAAATTTAAAACTCGTTTAATTTCATAAACAAGATTGCCTTGATAAATCTGAAGCATTCAAAAGATATTCACCTCAACCAACAAATGAATACATAATATTAATTGATGGCTCTTCTACAATATTCATTAGACAAATACATACTACTTAACTCTTATTTGTTTATTATATCTGCACATATATAATCCCTCTTCACTGACAAGCAATGAAGATAGAGATCTGCAGTAATTTTAGACTAATACATACTAGTTACCTCTTATTTGTTTATTATATCTGCTCATGTATAATCCCTCTTCACTGAGAAGTAATGAAGATAGAGATCTGCAGTAGTTTTTAGACTAATACATACTACTCACCTCTTATTTGTTTATTATATCTGCTCATATATAATCCCTCTCCACTGACAAGCAATGAAGATAGAGATCCGCATTATAATTCATTTTAATAATAAAAATATGATGATTAAGCACAAGATCTGGCGCAAGTGCCTCCATAATCGCAGGGTGCATTCGTACAGCAAAAGAAGCCAGGAGAACACTGATCCTGGCTAGAACAGTCGCACTGTGCTGAAACTATTCTCAGCCCTTCAAATATCAGGACCAACATTAATAGTATCAAAAACTTCTTTGCAAACTGCATGACTCCTAATTTCATTGCACCCATTTTTGTTTGGCGAGTGATTGATTGAATGTGTATGATGTGCTTAAATAAGTGTATTGGAACGTTATGTTCAAGAAAAGGTGGGACAAATTTATGGAATAATAATCTCCTTGAGCAGTGTTTGGTTGTATGGGTTCGCTTAGCATAAATTAGCGGCAGTGTTTGGTTTTTCACGTTGGCAGGTCCGCTTTTGTTTGAGGTGTTTGGAAGAGGAATCTGAAACGGCAATGGAAATAGAATAATAATGATGCTGGTTTTTGGAGTTTCTGTCAAACATGGTATTGTGGTAAACTTTTTCATGTCGATTTGGCAGAACAAATAACACAGTGTAGAACCAAGATATATATTTATCTCGGGTTCTTCTTTTCATTAGAAAATGTTACTTGTTTGTTTGGATGCACAAGTCGAATAGAATAAAAATGTAGCAAGCAATGTGAGTTTGAAGGGTTAATAGAGAATAGTGGGAATTGTTTCTCTTATTTCTAAAACTCTGCTTAGATATTTATAGCTAAGAAATCCCTCAAAGGAGACCTACAATTCTGGCTAACAACGAGGAGCTGTATTCTCCGCCACCTTCGTCGACATCCTCCCTGGCTGTGCTGGAATGAGAGCTTTGAAACAGGTTATGGATGCCCATTCAAGCAGAAAGGATAAAGTAATTTCATTGCGATAAAATAAAAAATTTGAAAGATAAAACACAAGTAAAATTTAGTCTTGTCTCAGAGTGAATAATTCACAATGCCAAACTAGAATAAAAGGTTTATTTTGAGAACACTTAAAGCATGCCGTTTCCTATGAAAAATCTTAAATCTTAAATTTTACCTTTTAAAAGAAAAAGGATAACATTAGATCAATTTTCTTAGTATTTTGTTGACCACTATTTATAGACTCTTTTAAGTTTCATCATAATTGTTCAAGGATCAACACTTGTTTGCTTTCTTCAAGCATCTAGATTAGTTGTCAGGATAGAAATCATATTTTCTTTCTATTAGCTTAATTCCTTTCAAGATTAATGACTTTTCATGACAAATATCTACATGAAAACTCAGCTTCCATAATAATAAATGGTTCTATTAGCACTCATTAATTTATTTGTTGATCATAAGGATGAAATATTTATCACTCACCTTGTATTATTTTAGTAAAGGAACTAATAGAGCTTTGAATTATTTCTCCATAAACAATTCCAATTAGCTTGTTGCCCCATTTGTAAAATGTTTATCAAGTGGTGTGTCTTATTAACCATTAAATATATAGATTCCTAGATCATTCATTTTTTATTTTTATTTTTCCCTATTATGTGTTATTTACATAATATATCAAATATCATGCATAGTTTGTTGCATTATAAAAGCACTACTATGACGTGGGAAAAATTGATCGAAGGTATGATGTGGGAAAAAGAGATTTAAGGTCTAAATCATACTTTCTCTTGATATTACATTAGATAGGAACAAAAAATAGTCACATAAACCTGCCTGGCTACTGACCTCTATGACCTCTATAAAAGAGTCAAAATGGTGGATCATAGTTTTGGTTCCTTTTTTGGAGGGAATGATATTTGATTGATTGAAAATGAATTAAATTGATTTGATAATACAAATGTGTACCTAAATCAACTAAGAAGCTACAAAACATTGATGTAAATACAAAGAAATGTATAACCAAAACACATAAATGAATTATAAAACAACAAAGTGTAGATACAAAGGAACCTAGCATATAAATTTGGATTCAAATTGGTTGGATAGGTGTGGTGGAGCCCTAGACCAAAGGGTGTAGATCTGAAGAATCAACAAATAGATCTTAGATGGTTATAGATTTTAGGTTCTTCATTTCTTGAGTCATCTTTGGAACTTCCTCTATTGATGACTAATTTCACTTGCACTTATTTGTTGACTTAAGAGGCTTGAGTATTTGATTTTTCTTAGGTCTTCAATGCTCTCCTAAACCCACTTTAGTTTTTCTACTTGCACATAAGAGAGGGGACAAAGGGTTGTGTCATATAGAGGATTTCCTAAGTCAACCCCCATTTTGGTGTTTACACCTCCATAATGGCTATGATAATATAAAGAGTTCTTACCCTTGGCTGAGCAGAGGAAAAATGGATAAAAGTAAGTGATAAATGACAAGTGTTGGAACTTACCACATATATATGCTTTCCTTAATTGACTAAAGTTATTATACTCATCTCATACAAGAAGACTTGGTTTCTTGATTGAAGGTCCTGAACGTGTTAGTACTCACAAAATAAATGAACATAAAACATGAAAAAACCCACATACAAACTTGATGTATTGCAAGTATGCATCTTTATTAATAATAAGCGTTGTAAACTCTCCTTACTCTGCTCTTGATTTATTTTAGGATGTTTGCTGTGATTTCTATGATTTCAAAAAAACATTAAGATATTACAACACTAAGTTAAGACATAATTAAGCTCATTTTACTATTAATTCTGAAATTAAGTGTGAAAATGTAAAGGGGTACATGTTTCTACACTACAATTTGGTCAACCCACCTTCTAAAAAAAAAATATTAACCTATTTTTCATCATTTCACCTATCTTCAAAAAGAAAACTTCACAATATATGAATTCTTCAAATCCATCGACATAAAAAAGGAAAATAAAAGGAAAGCAAAAAGTATGCTTCTCTTGCAAAAAATATCTCTATTGAGAATTTGAATTGAGATAATGGAAGAACCTCCATCCTCCATTGACAACAACCTCCTATAACATGCAAAGAACTGATAAATGATTTTCCTTGTAAACATGTTCAATCTCATCTTTCTTTATTACATAACTAAGATAAACTCATCTACATGATGCTCAATAGTTTTAATGTTTTGGAATGTAGTTTCCCATGCACTAGTAGTAAGAAGATAAAATACTTGATTGGCACATCTTATGTAAGATATATCAACTACTTGAAATCTTACAATACCCAAAAAGCTAATGTGAGTTGCATATTCTCTTACAAATCAACTTACATGTCTAAGTTACCACTAATAGAAAATGCATACAAATGAGAATTTGACCATTTGTGAGTCCTCATATGTTGTAAATGAATGAATTTCTCACTCTTGATTAGATCATCTGGTGGGTCCTCATCCTCTTGGCCTTCATATTTAGTCCTACTCTGAAGATATTGTGCTTTCCTTAAATTTCTTAGAGGCATTTTATCAAACAACTCAATACCTTGTTAATTCATTAATTGTGCACCTTTTCATATTCAATCCAATAGTTCATATTATTTTCCTTGGTTGGTTACACTTGACATTCTTTGTCCATAGTTCATAGCCTACAATATTTTATGCCTTTTAGAATTCAGTCAATTAGTTGATAATTTTTCTCATACTTTTCTTATTCCAAAAGGCTACCAAAATTAGTTTATGAATATAGAACAATCACCAACTTGAATCCCAGTCCAAACTCACTAACCAATGTAGAAATAACTTCATGATGGTATTTCAAGATATATAACAAATTATCATTAGAAATTTTAATAAGCAAAAATGAAATAATTGAGACATATAACCAAAAACTTCAGTAATTTAGGGTCAATTTAACAAACCCTTGAAAATCAAAGCCTCAAGAAACTAGAAAACATAAAAAATATACTCGTGTTGTATTATTGGACTCAAAAAGTGCATAATCAAACTATAATTGAATAACTTAGAAAACCAAAGTTAACAAATGAAAAATTACTAACATTGATTAGATTTCATATATCTTTCAAAGAACAAAAACAAATTTCCTTCACTTCTTTGTATTGAGAATATCATATGAAAGTGGAGGAAGAGGAGAGAAAGAAACCTTCAAAACAATAGCTTGACCAAATGTAAAATGAACAACTCTCCTTGTGTCCAATGCATATTTCAAGGCACAACCACCTCACTAAAATTCATGCACCATCACTAGGCCCCCTCCATTTTTGCTTGACATGGGAAATAAGTAGAGGTGCCTTGAAAATGTCTCTGTCTATACCGTGAAAATTTATCTTTGATTTCATCCCATGCCTTTTACATGTTGGTCTATATTAGTTATGGTTAATTTTCACCATTTTTCATGCACAAAATATGTGCTAGTTCTAATACCAATATAAGGGAGTAAAATTATTTATTATTGATTGAACAACAGTTAATAGATGAAAAAATATATGAAGGAAAAATGCAGTTGTTAAGCATAATCTCCTGTAACTACAATCTAATAATCTATGATACCACTATTTTGGACTTCTTGTATGTTTATAGTTTTATCTCTTTCACTAGAAAATGATGGATACAGGATTTTATTTTATTTTTGACAAAGGTCATCTCTTATGCAATTTGGAAATACATTGATTTTCATTGTTTCATGTGTATTATCAATTTCATCAATGTTATGAACAATTGGATTATAGAGTGTAATTTCAATATCATGGGATTCATATTGACAATCTTCAAGTATATGTCTATATGTTTTTTCTTCTTTTTCTATGACATTACTTTACTAATGTGTAGAATTCATCGGTTTCTTGAGAGAAAATTATTTGTGGGGTTCATTGTTAGGCCTAAGAAAGATTTTGATCCATTATTCAACATGAGAAAAATTGATATATGTTATCTAAAGTAGATAGTTTTTTTTTTTTTTTTTTTTAGACTGCAGGAATCGGGTAGCACGACCCCCTATAAACTGCAGTGCGCCTGGTAAACTTTTTAACGTGACCGGCAGCGCTGGCGCGACACGCCCTCTGGTACCACGGGACGGGGGAGACTAGAACTCGTGACCAGCAGAGCCGCAACAGAATTACTTAGCCAACCGAGCTAGGGCCCCCGCCCATCTAAAGTAGATAGTTATTATATATAATTGATATCTATTATCTAAAAATGGATATCTATTATTGAATGATGAATATCCATTACCCAAGACATGAAATGAATATATGCACTTTTAAGAAATTGATATTTGTTATCTAATTTTTTTTTTTAATAAAAAGGGGTAAAAAATTTATTGGAGTCAAAAGATTAATAGTACATAAGAGTAAGGGAGCCCATTAGCTCCCACAAAGGAAAACCCAGAACAACAAGAACAAACAGAATCACCAACCAACGAGCCAACTACAACTTATCCCTCCATATCATCAGCAATGACCTTCTCTAGATAAAGAACATACTCAGGAGATAATTGTCTCCACCCCTCAATCCTCCAATCATCCTTATGCTTAGAAGCCCACTTGGCCAAATAGTCAGCTGCCCTGTTCCATTCACGTGGGATGTGGACAAAAGATACCACTTCCAATGTAGAGCACTGTTGCAAAATTTGTCTAACCACTGATGCAATTTGCCAATTAACAAAAGCCACCCTTTTCTCAAGCAACAAATTAACAATAATTTGTGAATCAGATTCACAGATAACCTTTCACCAACCCAAGGCACAAGCATGTTCAATAGCCCAAAGAATCGCTAGCCCTTCCATAAGGCTGTTAGAATTCTGCCCCTTATGGATGGAGAAAAGAAAAATGATTGAACCAATATAGTCTCTACCAATTCCACCAATACCAACAAGCCCTGGGTTGCCTCTAGAGGAGACGTCAGTATTAATCTTCAGGAACTCCGTTAGAGGAGGCATCCATCTTCCAATCCTTTGAACCTTCTTTTTCACTCTCCTACCTCTTCTAACATAGGTAGAGACAAGAGTGAACCCTGGCATCCCCAATCTATTCACAATCTCATCATCTCTTCTTTCCAACAAAAGGGTCACTTCACATTTAGCTTCCACTTTCTCCTGGATCATACTAATAATTCAGTGCCAAACTTGATGAGCCAACAAATTTTGCCCGCAAAAAATCCTATGATTCCTTTCCAACCAAATTTGCCAAACGATGAAAGTAGGACCAATGCTCCACAAAATTTGGAGAAAAGAAGCTTGGGAGGGGGGCCTTCCCAGATTACTACAAAATTCAACAAGAGAAGATGCATGAACACAAGGATATTTCCAAACACCCCACCACCAATGCCAGAGCATCATAGAATAAGAACATTGAAAAACTAAATGGGGAGAATCCTCCTCACTGCACCCACACAAAACATACATAGAGGGGACCTGAAATCCGCGCTTACAGATATTCTCCCAAGTCAAACATCTATTCCAAGTAAGAGTCCAAACAAAACAATTACACTTAGGCCACGAAAACTTGTTCCACACATATTTCCACCAAGGAACCTCCACCCCCCCAAACTTACGAGAAAGCAACTCCTGATAACCACTAGCCACAGAAAAACACCCTTAGGGTTTGGGCTCCAAGCTAGAATATCCTTATCCCTAAGGGAGTTGCATTGTCTACCAACCAAGATATTCTAGAGCACAATACCATCCTCCAACTTGAGAATAGGCCACTCACCAGGGTCCTTCCACCTAGCCACCTCTACCTATCCATCAAGGTCAAAATTCTTGAAATCACTCACTCTAGACCAACTGGCCTCTAAAAATCTTTGCGCCAGAGTCACCAAATTAGGGTACTGATGAAGAATTGGCGTGTAACCATCCCAAGAATCAGACCAAAACATAGCCTCAACCCCCTTATTACAAATCCAAAACAGGCCCTCCTTGATTAGTGCAACCCCTTTCTTAAGCGTTCCCCAAATCACCAAACCTTTCCCTACTAGAGGCAACCTGAGAAGCTCCTCCTTAAAAATCCTTGGAAGATACTTGTGGGATAAGATCCTAGCCCAACTATGATCCTATTCCACACACCACCTCCAATAAAGCTTTGCAGCCAACGCCAACCAGGACCAAGTTGCCTTCCGCAAACCAAGTCCCCCCACCTGCCTTGGACTACAAACAACATCCCACTTAATCAGGCTCCATTTAGATGAGGATAAGCTACCCGCCCATAAGAATTTTCTAGCCAGAGAGTCCATATCCTTCACAAACCCACCTAGAGCAACCTATAACATACACCTATAAATAGGAAGAGCCTGCACCACAAACTTAAGCAACATAACCCACCCAACAAATGACAGCCATCGATGAGTTCAATGACTAACCTTCGCACAAAACTTGTCCAAGATATTCTGCCAAGACTCTCTGGGAAGTCTACCAACAGAGATAGGAATTCCCAAATAAGTTAAAGAAAGAGAATTGATCTGGAACCTCAAGATATGAGAAATCCTTTGCTGAATAGGATGCACAGTATTAAAGAAGAAAATGGAGGATTTGTCTTCATTAATCCTTTGACCAGTTGCAACAAGATATATATCCAAGACCTTGCACAGATTTGAAGCTTCTCTGATCTTGGCCAGACCCATCAAAGCTGTATCATCCACAAATTGCAAGTGTGACTGAGGAGGAAAGTCATTTCCCCACCTCCATCCTTGAATCAAACCCAACTCCACATTACGTTTCAGTAGTCTACCTAGACCTTTTTCCAGAAGAATAAATAAGGAGAGATAGGATCCCCTTGATGAAGACCCCTAGAAGCACTAAAGAGAGTGGTAGGCTCCCCATTAATCAACACCGAGAATGAAGTGGAGGTAACACAACTCATCACCCACTGGATCCATTCCTCAGCAAATCCAAAAGCAAAAAGAATTTTCCGCAAAAAGGACCACCTCACTCTATCATAAGCCTTCGCCATGTCAAGCTTGATGAACATAGCCTTTTCTTTCGATGATGCCATCAAATGAATGGTCTCCGTAGTAATGACCACCCCATCCAAAATTTGTCGATCGTCTACAAAACCACTTTATTCCTCAGAGATAAGCCTATTGAGCCATCTCTTCAGCCTTTCAGATATTAGCTTGGAAATCATTTTATACACCACATTACAAAGAGAAATATGTCAAAATTGACTTAGACGATCCGCCCCCTCACATTTTGGAATGAGAGCAAGGAAAGTAGAGTTTAAAGCCTGAAGCATCTGCTTGTTTTTCTGAGACTCACGCGCCACCTCCAGTAGGTCCAACTTAATGATGTCCAAAAATTCTTGATAAAATTCAACTGGAAAGCCATTAGGACCTGGGGCTTTCCCTTTCTTCATCTGAAAAATAGTAGCCTCTAATTCCTCCAGCGAGGTATCATGCAAAAGATACTCATTCATCTCCCTAGTGACCAAAGAGGGAATACAAGCCAAAACTTGGTTTTCTTCCTCCGTAACATCTTGAGAGTCCTCATGAAATGAAGAAGCATAGAACTCCAAAGCTTCTCTAAATATATCCTACAAGGAAGATAGAAGCTCACCCCTGTCATTCACCAAAACAGGCATAGAATTACCATGTCTCCTAGCCTTCACCGAGTTGAAGAAAAAGATAGTATTTTTGGAGAGAACCAATTATGCCAAGACTCTCTGGGAAGTCTACCGACAGAGATAGGAATTCCCAAATAAGTTAAAGGGAGAGAACTAATCTGGAACCTCAAGATATGAGAAATCCTTTGCTGAATAGGCTATAGAGTATTAAAGAAGAAAATGGAGGATTTGTCTTCATTAATCCTTTGACCAGCTGCAACAAGATATATATCCAAGACCTTGCACAGATTTGAAGCTTCTCTAATCTTGGCCAGACCCATCAAAGCTGTATCATCCACAAATTGCAAGTGTGACTGAGAAGGAAAGTCATTTCCCCACCTCCATCCTTGAATCAAACCCAACTCCACATTACGTTTCACTAGTCTACCTAGACCTTTTTCCAGAAGAATAATAAGTAAGGAGAGATAGGATCCCCTTGACAAAGACCCCTAGAAGCACTAAAGAGAGAGGTAGGTTCCCCATTAATCAACACTGAGAATGAAGTGGAGGTAACACAACTCATCACCCACTAGATCCATTCCTCAACAAATCCAAAAGCAAAAATAATTTTTTGCAAAAAGGACCACCTCACTCTATCATAAGCCTTCACCATGTCAAGTTTGATGAACATAGCCTTTTCTTTTGAGGATGCCATCGAATGAATGGTCTCCGTAGAAATGACCATCCCATCCAAAATTTGTCGATCCTCTACAAAACCACTTTGTTCCTTAGAGATAAGCCTACTGAGCCATTTCTTCAGCCTTTCAAATATTAGCTTGGAAATCATTTTATACACCACATTACAAAGAGAAATAGGTCAAAATTGACTCAAACGATCCACCCCCTCACATTTTGGAATGGGAGCAAGGAAAGTAGAGTTTAAAGCCCAAAGCATCTGCTTGTTTTTCTGAGACTGAAAACCACCTCCAGCAGGTCCAACTTAATGATGTCCCAAAATTCTTGATAAAATTCAACTGGAAACCCATCAGGACCTCGGGCTTTCCCTTTCTTCATCTGAAAAATAGTAGCCTCTAATTCCTCCAGTGAGGTATCACGCAAAAGATACTCATTCATCTCCCTAGTGACCAAAGAGGGAATACAAGCCATAACTTGGTTTTCTTCCTCCGTAACATCCTGAGAGTCCTCACGAAATAAAGAAGCATAGAACTCTGAAGCTTCTCTAGATATATCCTACAAGGAAGATAGAAAATCACCCTTGTCATTCACCAGAACAGGCATAGAATTACCATGTCTCCTAGCCTTCACCGAGTTGAAGAAAAAGGCGGTGTTTCTATCCCCCTCTTGTAACCACTCAACTCTAGCCTTTTGCTTCCAAAAAATTTCCTCACGCAGCTCACACTCCTCCAAATATTTTGGAGCCCAGGTCTCCTCCCTGAGTAAATCCTCAGAAAGACCACACTCCCTTATCTCCTGAGTAATGACATCCAAGATAGTTTGTGCATCAACCTTAGCATGAAAAATATTGCCAAAGTACTACCTATTCCACCTTTTAAGTTGATATTTTACAAATTACAGTAGCTTAGAAAAGGAATACATGGCAGTGCCAAAAGCAGGTCTTCCCCTACTCCACCAATTAGCCATATGCACCTACAAAGAAGAATCTCTTAACCACATAATTTGAAATTTGAAAGAAAGGGACTGAGCCACCCAAACAGAAGAAGAAAAGAACTTAATAGGCCAATGATACGAACCCCTCCAATCCAGAATCTCAGAGCCAGAAGACAACCCTCCTCCAACCCAGAAGTAAGGCACCAAGAAATGATCAAGTCTCTCTGCAATACAACTCTCCCTCAATCTCCTATTGTTCCAAGTAAACTTCCCATTTCGAGGATTAATGTCAACCAGGTTCAAAGCAGAGATGCTATCATGAAAAAGGAAAGTTGAGGGTTCCAATCTCGCAACACCACCCTTCTTCTCATCTATCTCAATAATAGCATTGAAATCCCCTGCAACAATCCAAGGGAACAAAGGAGCTAAGCTCCGAACATAACTAATATGAGACCACAATAAATTCTTACCAGGAAAATCAATAGGCACATAGATGTTTGAGAGAAGAATATTTTCCCCTAATTCCAGACTTGAAACAACCATGGAGATTGAGGACTTGGAGGACACCCACCAAAGAGGATGAATCTTTAGTGGATTCCACAGGCAAGCCACCCGACTAGCATTACCATGAGCCCCAATACACTGGAAACTACCCCGCACCCACAATTTAGGCATCATACCCATCATACCTTCAACTATTAACTTAGTTTCCTGAAGAAAAAGAACATCAGGAGAATGAAAACGCAACAAATCCCGAACAAATTTTTGTCGAGGGACACTGTTCAAGCCCCTTACATTCCAGGAGAGGACATTCATTTTGGAGGGTTAGAGAAATGTGAATCCAGAGTCTTGATAGACCCAACCTCCACCAGAGACCCCCCCATTAACTTTAATTTCTCCAAATCCTTCTTTCTCCCCGCTTTAGAAGTCTTCTCCACCGCCCCTTTCTTTAGGTCCTTCTGAAGAATTCCCAATGAAGGAGTAGCCTTATTACCTTTTACCAAGCCTACTCCTGATTTCACCAATGGTTTGGAGAGCCCACCTTCCCCCAACATCGTCTCCACAAAAGGCTCAGTCCTCCCATGAACCACCATACACAGGTTTGATTCGAACTGGGCAGCCCCAAATTCCTGAGGAGTTTGGATGTGCTTTGGGAGAATGCCTTCTTGAACCCCTTCTGAAACACCCTGATCCAAAATCAACAATCCGAGATTCACCTCCTGATGACCAAGGTCATCAAGCACCTCAAATTTGTTATAGGAATCTCCATCCTGGTGATCCTTAAATGTCCTCTTTTGCCCCCGGTTTCTATTACGAGCCTTGGTAGGAGTAAAACCTTCAACATCCACAGCCTTAGCCGACATGGTCTCTTTACCCTTGTCACCATTTGAGGGATTACGAGGAGGCTGAGTAGCCTGATTCCCTAGAGATTTAAACTTTGGGCATCTTCTCTGCAAATGCCCATATTCACGACATAGACGACAACGAAATGGCAAAGTCTCATAGTCAAGCTGTTGCAACCAAGAGCATGAACTTGTACGTATTTCCAAAGAATCTAGGATAGGGTTATTTAAATCCATTTCCACACAAATACGGGAAAAAGTCATTACCCTTTTGTCCAGATTTTGTTGAGGACCCACCAGTTTTCCTAGTAATGAAGCAACCCAATGCAAAATGTCATTGCGCCAAAATTCCACTAGAAATCTAGGGAGGCGAACCCAAATTGACACCCGATTCAGAAGCTCCTTCGAAGGATCAAAACTCGCATGCCATGGGTTAATGAATAGACCAACCTGGTTGTGGAAGTAAGGCCCACCTTCAAAAACTCTATTATGATCCGCCATGAAATTAAATGTCACCATGAAATAGTTGTTTGCTAACAACATTATTTCCATCTCACCCTCTGGGGACCAAGAGTGATGAGCCCATGATTCCATAAATTGGAGTGAAACCCTCATTCCCAAAAATTTGTAGAGCAAAGCATGTTTTGAGAAATACTCAATGTCCTCCGCAATCGATTTAGGTTGGATAACCAGTACCGGCCTTTCCTTGGAACGTTCAAGGCATCCATTTGTCTTCAGAATATGAGAACCACCAGCATTAACAAATCCATCATTACTTGAGTCATTTGCAAACAAACTATTATTAAAAACTTTTGGAGAACGATTTGGAGGCGAGGTCCCACAAGCAGCACAAAAATCCAAAGGGGATTTGACCCCTGATGACTCCCCCTAAGCCATGCAAAATCAAGTCCCAAAAATTTGTGAAGGAAAACTGAAAACCACACCCACGGAGCCCGTACTAGGTATGGATCGGACCAAAGGAGAGCCAAAACCAGCATAAAAGTGGCTGCCATCCTGGAGAACAAATGTGCAAGGAGAAACCACCGAGAAAGAATGCTTCCACCGCAGCCACAAACCACCTGCCAGGAGAATAAATCACACTAAGAGAGAGACACCACCCCTGCAACCTAAACATACCCCACCCACAAGAAAACACGGCTCAGACATAGATAAAGGACAAAGAACGAGCATGCAAAGAGGGCGAAGCCCTCATGCATGCCACATCCTCACATAGGGAGCCGTTTCGAGCAATGCCATCATATTCCTCCTCGCCTGCTTCATTTGTTATCTAAAAATTGATATTTATTAATAATAGAATATTCATTAGTAAAAAATATCTATATTTTCTGACATAAATGTGTTCCCTTATGTTTTTCCTTGGCAATGCATTGGATTTAGGTTTGGAAATATCAAGTTTAAATTTTTAACTAGTCCAACATGTTAAGAGGTTTCATTCTCTTTTTGTGACTTCACCCTACATGTTGACGACTTTTTTTATTTTGAATTTTATGAAATCAAAAGATTTACTCAAAAAAATTTCTACATTCGATAAATATAATATATGTATGATTATAAATTTAATAGTTAATTATTAATGATATTTACATGGAATCTATGAATTTCAAACTATTTCATGTTTTTCAAATCCGAAATATAGTCACACTCTATGTTTCATTAAATATAGATTAGAAAATTAAACTTGGAGGACTAGAATTGGAGCTACTATTGAAGCTTGAGCTTCACCTAAGCTTTTGGGGAGAATTGTAGCTAGAATTGAGGGTCTCCTTTAAGAGCTTTCTTATTTGTAAATATGTAACAAAGTTTTATAAATAAGAAAAACAATTCCCACCCTTCTCTAGTAACGTAACAATATGAAATCGATATAGAACAGTAGCAAGGTGTTGAACTCTTCAAACTCACATTACTTGCTACAATTTTATTCTATTCTACTTGTGTTTGCCAATGACATTTTCTAATGAAATGAAGAACCAAAGATCAATATAATGATGTCTAGAGGCAATATATATCTTGCTTATAAACTCTGTTATTTATTTTGCAAAATCGACATGTAAAAAGTCATCATTATTCCATTTCCTTCATTAATTTCCATTGTCATTTTATATTCCTCTTCCGAACACCTCAAATAAAAGCTCTAAATTCTTCACAACATAAACAGCCGGCACTCCCGGCAATTTATGCTAAACAGACCCGGCCAACCAACCACTGCCCAAGGACGAGATTATTAATTCATATATTTGTCCCACCTTTTCTTGAACATAACGTTCCAATACACTTATTTAAGCACATCATACACATTCAATCACTCGCAAAACAAAAATGGGTGCAAATAAATTAGGAGTCATGTGGTTTGCAAACAAGCTTTTAATTGTATTAATGTTGGTCATGATATTTGAAGAAGTGAGAATAGTTTCAGCAATGTGCGAGTGTTTTAGCACGGAAGACTATCCTTCTGGTGACTCTTGCTACGCGCTTCTACCCTGCAATAATGGTGTAGGAACTTGCGCCAACTCCTGTTCTTGATCATCCTATGTGATATGTCATTTCATATTGGAATACATTACTGCTCACTTTGAACTTCCTTTTGCATTGATTTCAGACAATGGGACACCATTTAAGAATAATGATGTGAAGAAATTCCTAGAAACATTTAACATCTAACATTGTTTTTCAACACCTTATTACCTGCAATCTAATGGTCAAGCTGAATCTATTAGAAATTTTGGACAAAACAATAATAGAAACATGCAAATATTTTAAACAAATAATGTCAGTGCTACATTTCTACATTTTCATTCAAATACATTACATATTTATAGGATTTCTCACATCCTATTTTATAGGAAACTCCCTAAACCACTTCTCTTGTACCACCAATATAATAACCTATTCAACAAACAATAACAAACCTAATTATTATTTTATGCATACTATGATGCAATACCTATGTGAACACTAATTCCCAACACCCCCCTAGTGTGAACATAGGGTTAAAGAACATCAAAATACTTGATGACCACACACAATAGCTCACCAAACAATATAAGATAAGAGTAGGGACATACACATCTACTTATGTCAAGCAATAGTGGAACTAGTCTCACTATGCTCAGTATACTTTCATCCAAGGATAGGGAAAAACACATCTACCCATGGAACCAAGGATAGGGACTAACACATCTATCCAACATAAAAGTCATGAACAAGGATAGAAACATCTGCTCACAAAAATTATGATTGGGGATGCACACATCCAATCATAATCACCAACTCCTGTGACTAGGGACAAACACTTCCAATCACTTTACTACCTCATGAATGGGGACAAACACATCCATTCACATACAACCAAGAAATGTGATTGGGAACACATCCAACCACAACATAAAAATCTTGAGAACACAAAGCCCTCATTGTCATGTATGTAGCCACCATTATAGATCATTTCCACTCTAATAAAAAATGATATGAGACGGTTGTTGTTGTCACCTAGAAACTGATCTTGGTTTTAGTCATTTTGGCACAAATAGTTTTGTCACTAAAATAATTGTGCAATCTCGTCGCTAGTGACTCACGAGAGTTCGTTGATTGTCCTCTAGCCTCTAGTGCCTCCATCCTTCAGTGTGTTGGCTACTTAGCAGATTTGGATTTTGAGACTCATTTCATCAGTTGTGAGGAAAGAATATATCCTCCCCCCTGATGTGAACTTCTTACAAGGAGTGTCGGGTACCACCGATCATGCATTCCAATTGAGTATTTTTTGACACTTTTGAATTTTGATGACATAATAATTAACAACTCTTAACTTGACTTTGACACAAAATATCTCTAAAAATACTAAATAATAACTAGACAATTTGATCCTTGATAATTATTGCATTGACTCACTGACAATAATCATGAAAATTAAAAAGTAATTAAATATTACTTTTTAATTATAACTTTGACTACATACAATATTTTTATTAGACTTTTAAGCTATGTAAAAACTAGCAATAACTAATAGAATAATTATAATAATACTAAGCTATCACTAAAACTATTAAAAACTTAACTTCAATATATAAACATAGACTTTAAAAAATGAACTAAATAAAACACAATTACTAGTTTAAATGACTCAATGAAGCTCATTATCAAACTCCCCCCAAGTTTGAATCAACTGCAAGACCTTGTTTCGATTGCTGGTGAGTGAGTTTGGAGTTGCTAACCATGTTGCAAATCGTCACGCTACTCTTCACTTCGATATCATCCCCACCTCTCATAATGTAGGGCACACAACTACTCCCAATTATGCCAACACAAACTCCACAAACTAGATTGGCAAAACCCACAATGATGCCAGATGCAATTA
This sequence comes from Sequoia sempervirens, assembly GCA_007258455.2. Lineage (NCBI taxonomy): Eukaryota > Viridiplantae > Streptophyta > Pinopsida > Cupressales > Cupressaceae > Sequoia > Sequoia sempervirens. The sequence continues at coordinate 193,827,313 of VDFB02358134.1, read as the reverse complement.
TAGCAAACCCTGCTCTCATAAACTTTAGATTAAATGTGTTTGCAGATGGAACACTCTCTAGCTTTGTCTATAGAACGATAGCCACAATAACTCCATCACGTCACCTGCTCGAATCCTATTGCTCTTTGCGACCAATCAATTATACAAAATGGGCTTCAATTCTGGAGGAAATTCAACATGGGGGTTTTCCTAACACAAATTTGACGTAATTGTTTCAAGTTACTTCTCTAAACGATGTTGTTAGTTGACGTGAATATGATCATAGTTTGTGGTTTGAGGAAACTTTGTATGAATATTGGGTACAAAATCAAAACACCACTCGACTGAATCTAATTCCTTGTAGCAATGAACTCATATTCCAACCCCTCTCGTGAGAGAGTCAAGGCTGTCCTTGCTCTAAATTCCTTAATTTCATCTTAGCAGAGCCTAATACAGAGGACATCGGCATGAAGGGGAATAGTTTCAACAAGCATGGACTTTACCTCAAGCCTTGATCTAAACAATAGATCTTCTCTCCAATGGCATGAGCCCATACCTTGAGTGGGGGCACTCATAAGGTTGGCTAGGAAATTTTTGGAAACATGTGCTACAAGGGGTGCATGTTGTTTACGCTGACCAAGATATGGTATAAATAACACCGCAAGATAAAGTTGAACCAGAAGCGCTTCTCCTCTAATTTCCAAATCACTACAATTCCTTCTACATCAAATGCATTTAGATCAACCATGCTCTACAACTCACTGTGACACAGGCAACTTCCACATTTGCACAAGCCTCTCATAATTTCAACCCTATAGCCTACAATGACATAGCTCTATCAGAAATTTTGGGCAAAAAAATAATAGAAGCATGCAAATATTTTAGACAAATAATGTGAGTGCTACATCTCTACATTTTCATTCAAATACATTACATATTTATAGGATTTCTCACATTCTATTGTCAAATCACTACAATTCCTTCTACAACAAATGCATTTAGATCGACCATGCTCTACAAATCACAGTGCTTTCTCTGTGACACGGGCAGCTTCCACATTTGCACCAGCCTCTCATAATTTCAACCCTATAGCCTACAATGACACTGCTCTATACCATATCAAAATTTTTGGGCAAAACAATAATAGAAGCATGCAAATATTTTAGACAAATAATGTGAGTGCTACATCTCTACATTTTCATTCAAATACATTACATATTTATAGGATTTATCACATCCTATTGTATAGGAAACTCCCTAAACCACTTCTTTAAATAATACAAACAAAAATTCGTACCACCAATATAATAACCTATTCAACAAACAATAACAAACCTAATTATTATTTTATGCATACTATGATGCAATACCTATGTGAACACTAATTCCCAATGGAATCAACTAATAAAACTCTTGAAAAAATCCTAAGGAAGATAGTAAACAAATACAACAAGGATTGGAACACACAACTGACATATGCATTATGGGCCCACCGTATTAGTATCAGAAAATCCATCGGAACTACTCCCTATCACCTTGTCTATGGTACCTATTGTGCATGTTTTGCACACACACCCCGCTGTAGGCAGAGACCCCCTCTTTTCGCTCCCCATGGGATGCTTTGCTCCCTTCTCATTTTGTGTGCCCTGATTTTGGCATCTAAAAAGGTCAGCAAGTCTCATAATATCATTTCAAGTCGACCATGTTTCACCCCACAAATTTTCTAGGTCCTTCGAGTCCTTTGGGTCTTCCCTATCAGATTTCCTTGGTCAGATTTCCCTGCTCACTTGATTCGATTTTTCCTTCATTTTTGACTTTGGGGAGAAGTTTCCCATGGATTTGGGATGTTTCTATGATGCCTAAGTGAACTGTCAAGGTTTCATTAAGTTTCGGGGGTTTAAAAATTTTCCTTGCAGAACTCTATCCCTCTTTGGTTATTTTGAACATCCGTGGACCCCCAACAGTCCGCCTTCTACATTTTTAACTTTGGGGACAAGTTTTTTATGGATTTGGGATGTTTTTGTGGTGCCTAAGTGAACTGCCAAGGTTTCGTTAAGTTTCGGGGGTTTCAAAAATTTCCTTCCAGAACTCTGTCCCTCTTTGGCTGTTTTAAACATCCCCCGGCCTTCGTTGACCTGGCCTCCGAGACCCGGCCCCTCCATGGCCATTTCTAGGACTCTGTCCCTCTGTAGCCATTTTGAATATCCACCGACCCCTGATGACTCTGCCTCCAGGACCCGGCCCCTCCATGGCCGTTTTGAACATCTGCCGACCCCTAGCAACCCCGACCTCAGGTACCCGGTCCCTCCGTCATTGTTCAGGACTTTCCTTTCAGGCTGTCATGTGCTCATTTCCATTTCAAAGGGTGGTGACCCTTCGACCTTCCCCTTCCAAACTTTTGTTTTTTTCAAAATGGGTCAAATCTTGAGGAAGTTTGTCTTGGTACTATTTCTTCCCCTCCTTCCATGTGCTATAATTGAAAATATTGGTTTTGCTATGTTTTGCGGGGTCTAGGAACTTCCCTTCTAGTTTGTTGTTCCCCATTCGCTGCCCGCCCCCTTGGGCGCACATTAATGTTTATGGTCCAAATGAGCTCCAAATATGAATATTATGATCTTTTGATGATGCATGGATGGTTCTAACAAGGAGTTTGTAGGATTTGACTAACACTTGTCTTGATTTGTGTATGAAAGCACTTATGACACTTCATGTACGTAGGATTCAAGCAGCCTACTGCGAGTCTGTTAGGAGACCCATTGAGAAAGTTGAACAAGGAAAAGTGCATCACTCATGTCACCATTTATTTCATGTTCGCCTCTCCCCCTAGCACCCACCAACAAGTTCGGTGTTAGAAGAAGGTCTGTACCAAGGAAGTCAAGGACAAAAATGCAAGGGGGTGGCCTTGAAGAAAGCATGAGGGAGCTGTCCGCCCGAATCAAGGGCAACCAATCCATTGATGCTAGTCGTCAATGGGATCATTTGATCTAAGGAAGAACACTGCAAACATGTGATCAAGTAAGAAGGTAGCTTTCAGGCAGTTTCAACTACAGTAAAAGGGCAATCAGCTAAATGACGAAATTGCTACAACACCTGAGCACTAGATGACAAAACAGGGAAAAGACAAAGATGTATTTTAAAATTACTAGATAATGAGGGGTAGGTGAAACCCTAATGTAAATCAAATCTAGGCCACTCATTGTGAATTAATCCTAGCCATTCATTTAGGCTTTGGAAAACTATAAATAGGGGCTTTCCCCTCATTTGTAAAGGGTTGAAGAATTGATGTAAATACATTCTGCAACAATAAAAAGAAGCATTGCATGATTTATGGGTGTTCCTTTTGATTTTTCTCTTTATGTATGCATGGTTCAACTTCCCTATTAGTTTAGGTGTTAGTTTCTTGAATGGAAGTGGTGATGGTGATTGTTGTTTTAGTATTTGATGAATTTCCAGCTCATGCTTTTTGTGGTTCATTGATGATGAGTCACTTTGCAAAGCTAGTCTGAGCTCTTTACTTCATTGCTGCAACTTAGTTCAATTACATGTGCATGATGTGTGTGTGTAATATGAAAATATGCAGTCCTTAGAAGATTGCACTAATTTTTTGTAGCTATAGGTTCTCTTGGTCAAGAAAAACTTAGTTTTAGGGAATTTTTCTACTATAGCATCCACCATGATCATTGTTCATTCGTAGTTTCAGGTCTAGGAACTTCCTCTCTCCCCTGCCATTTTCTCTTTTTTTTTAATGAGTAACCTTAAGCAAGGTTCATTGCACATTGTAGAGCTAAATTGAATTATAAAATGGAGTTCAAGACTGATGTTTGAACCTACAACAAACACACAACTTTCCCATCTTAGGAACTCCATTTCGAGACCCAACTTCCCATGCTTTGTAACTCATCCATAAGTTCGCCTTGTGATTCCAGCAAAATCACATAAAACAACTGAGATATTCCAAGCACTATCAAGACCTGACATTAGAGACCTTGGAATAGTGTTCTACAATTTGATTCTGGTAGATTGTCTTTCAAGAGAGGTAGTGCATCTATGCATTGCCTGTATTGAGAAGTGAATAAAAAACACATCAACAGTATCGAGAAAATTATGCCCCTAGAGTTAGAAATTTGTACATTAAGGATTTCTCTTCAAGTGCTTATTGATGACAATACTTATAAAGAACAACAGTTGCATTAACTCAAAATGCTTGATGAGCAACACATTGATGCTCTTGAGCATCTCCAAGCTTATGCTCGAAAATTGCAATGTAGTTATAGTGATCATGTCATCCCTTGTTTATTCAACAAAGGTGATTTGGTCTTATTTGAAAATCAACATAACGTTAATGCCGACCTGACTGAAGAAGAAAAATTCAGTCTTGATTGGTTAGGACCGTATATAATTAATGAAAGTTATGGGTCTAGTGTATACATGTTAATAGAAATGGATGAAACACCTCTCAAAGACACTATTAATGCCACACATCTACGCCGATACTATGTCTAACAAACTTGAATAGCGTGAATGATAAATCAGTGATGTCAGAGTTAGTAGATGACAGTCTATGTTCTCCCACATTGCTTCATCCTTGACAAATAGTTATTTGTGTCTTGAAAACTAAAGTGATTATTTAATTCATTTTTTAAGTGATTACTTTAGGTTTCATGCTATTCAAGATAATCTTGTATATATATATCTATATAAATTTTGTGTACATGTCATCAATATATACAATTCTAATGAGTTATGTGACTCCTAGATCCTTTGGGACTTGGTGCTCACATCTTTCTAGTGGTGGTCTATCGGGAGACAATGGTATGTGATCCACTAAGTGTACTAATAGAAAACTATAAACCCTACACCTGTCCAAGGGCATCTTGACACTCCCCTGCTATTTGATCTATCTTCGCATGTAGTCTAGCTACCTCCAATTGTAGTCTCTCAAACTCTGCTAGGGTCTGAGGTGCATCATGGGAAGCCTCGGCTTGGTGGATGCACCTCCTGAGACTCTCATACACTGCTCATAGTGTGACATAAGGCTTGGGAACAACTCTGGATCCCATTCCCCAATGGGTGGGGGCACATAGTCTGTATTAGTGGCCTCCTCGTAGACTGATGGGGGTACTATCTTTGCAACCACCTAACAATAGAGATCCTGAAGATCTCTCACAACTCTTGCAAGATAGAAACCATAAATATAATCAATGCATATCATGATATATATGTATACATAAAATCAAAGCACAAAGCATAAACATATGCATAAAGCATGATAGTAAATAAAATATCATCACCTAGCTCTCTAGATAGCTGTGGGAAGCCAACCTCGTTGTGTGTAGGGAGCATGGAGGATGTGCTAGCCTCTCCATGGTTGTGGGTATTGGCACCTACTATAGCTATTGCTCATGATCTTGTAACACGAATTGGAGATGGATCTCCCCACTCATGGCCCTTCAGATCCTCATTTACTACCTCACTATAGTCACTCTTCCACTACTCCACCTCCTCATCCTCCTCATCCCCCTCATGGCCATCATAGTTAGGATCTGCATCCACATCATAGTCCTCTTCTATGAAATCTATAAATATTTCAGCATCCTAGTAGCATGTCTCCTTAGCCCTGTCCTCCCCTCGTCTCCCTCATCTGGGAGTGGTCCTCCATCACCTATTGACTTGTCCATTAGGAATACGGGAGTTGGTTGTGATACTTCCACCACTCGTTGTAGGAATTTGTGGTACCAACCTCATCAACGTCGAAGACCAGAGGGATATCATGATCTGAGAACTTGGAGTCATTGTATACAACATCCTCCATAGTGAACCGTTTAGAATCATTGGGTCTCTATGCACTCCTTACAAATTTCTTGAAAAAGAGTTGTGTTTAGGGTGCTAGTTGAACCTAACCAAACTGTCGCATGCCATGATCATAGTAGAAATTCCACACTATGTAATCATGTATGTATATCAAGAACCTATCCATCTACAATCCCCTCATCTTCCGAGTCTCATCTAGCCATTGTAAGATAAGTTGGTAAGGTCTCCAGAGGATCTCCTTCTCATCTAGTTAGTCAAATCAAACTCTCCAAACATGCAAGTCAACATACTACCAAAATCGTTGTAATGGATAGATGAAATCTCAAGGATACCCTAGGGCTATCAAGCATGGAAACCTTGTTGGTCTGTTACATGTGATATGCTCTAGGCACCACACCTATAGCAGCATACAGTGTACTATGTTGTTGACCTCCCAAAATGAAAACTGTCTAAGATCATTATGTCCTAGAAAAAAGGATTCTTTGCTTGAAATGGGATTGATTCATGATAATTGGACTTAATGAGACCTTGATTCAAGTGTTGTGAGGTATTTTATGCATCCACACTAGGTCTTGGACCCTTGCAAATCAAATAACATGCTTTTAATGACATCTTGTAAAGGTGTTGTAAAGTCTTGTTTAAGATACTTTCATGCTTTTCTAGACTTAATTAACCTATTTATCCTTAATTCAACATTATAAAATGTGTTCAATAACATTATTACATCAATCTAGAAGGCTCTTAATGTAAACTTAATGATAAGCTAGTGTTGTAATGTGTCTTACACATTCACATTGGTTTTTGTGCCCTTCTAGGCTATGTGGACCTAATTTTAGTGTTGCAAAGTGTATTTAATCACACTTTCACATTGATTTATGTGTCCCAAGCCCTATTCAACATTTAAATCATCACTAATATGCCTTAATTGAACTATATTGTGCATCCCAAGGCATAATTTGATCAAATAACCAACATAGTCATCATATAAGCCTAATTTTCTTCTCGACATTCCAGCTAGCAAAAATGACCCTCGTGGGACCCATTTCCCATTAGTGGTGAATTAGTCCCATCTAGTTAGGACCCATTCGCCATTAGTGGCGAATGAGTCCCATTTTGAGTCATTTTCGAGGTTTGAGCGAGAAAAAATAGGTTTTACGTTCATTTTGTCTGCATGTCGGCCTGTGATGAGGTATAATCGGGATACTAAGGAATTTTTTTCTATAAATAAGTATGTTTATCCTCATTTTATATCTAACAACTCATTCTTAGATCTATCATCATTAATTCATCTTCTCATCCAAGCCAAGCAAGCTAGGGTTTCTTCATTATAAGTCATCAAGCTAGCTTTGTAAAGCATTCAAGGGCTAAATCTTAATGTTATGTTGCAGAATTTTAAGATCAAATCATCATGACAAGGTAATCAATTCCATTTTTCATGTTTCATTTGATCATTTGATCATTTTGGTTTAATTACCTAAAAGGGGTTTGACCAAGGCAAACCCCCATGCCCTAACATTCAAGATATCTCTCTTTTTTCTTGTTTATTTGCAGATTTAGGTCCTTTAGAAGATTGAAAATCATTGAAGATCAAGTTGCAAAGTTATTCAAGTCACCTCTTCATCATTCAAGTCAAAAATATCAAGAAAAACTCACTTATAGGCCCGAATTTGGCAATTTCAAATTTGGACATCTGGAGGTGCAGATTGAGCAATTCGAAAGTTACATATTCCATTTTTGAGTTTTTAGAAAGGAAAAAGTGGACTAATTCATGATTAGTTGCAAATGATTCCCACTGTACATTTTTTTTGAATATTTTTGTAGATTTGGACACCCATTTGGCTAAAACGGGCTTTGGTGCAGTCATCTAGAACTGGGACTGATTCACCTAGAGTGGTGAATGAGTCCCACCAGGCCTAAATTTTAGTATCAATATCCTTCAACATGTATTTTCCATCCTTCATCAATATCTTAGGTGCACACTCTTAGTTTCATCCATTTTTGTTAAGTTTTGCATTCATTTCTAGTTCATTTTTGCATAACACAATGTGTTTTCAAACAAGTTGCATTTCAATAGTTTAGCATACTTAATCAATGAATATTATCAATTAGTTTCATCTAGAACATTTCATTTAGACATAATTTCATCATACATATCTTAGATTGAGTGAACCACCTAGGTTTTTGAGGTTTATCTCTGTCATTTTAGGTGAAAAACCATAAGAGTGCAAGAGAAGTACATAGACCCAAAAATCTATGGTTCATTTTGGTGAACCTACTTTTTGATCACTTTCTTTTCTGATTTTGGAGTCCTTCATAGATCTAGGCTTTCATTGAGCTTGTATTAGGATTTGCACGATTCATTTGCATGCTAGGTGTTAAATTTTGTATTCATAAAAAGTGCATTTAGGTTGCATTGTTAGCATCTAAATTTATTTCCACTCTCTGAAATTTTGAATTTTTCAATTACGTCTACATTATAGAATTCTAAAACAATAAAAATCAGTCACAAGTTTCAAAAAAAATTGAAAAAAGTTCATATTGGGACTCATTCGCCACCCTGGGCGAATCACTCCCTTGTGACCCTTGAAACAACACTTTGCAGATCTCAGATTTTTCTTTTAAGTTTCTGATTGGTGCCTTATCTTGTATATATCAGTTAGTTGCATTTCTATAGCATCCATTTCATCCAATCTAGCTTCATTTAGATCATTTCATGTATTGTTTAAATTTCAAGTTTACATTCCCATAGCATAATCAATCTATTATTCTCTGAAAATTGCATTTCATTTCAGCCTTTTACATTGCATCTTGGGTTAGCATAGTTTTTTCTTTCAAAATGTTTACAAAGATAAATTTCATTAATAAGCATGATTTTCATTCATTCAATTCATTTCTTAGTTATGAAAGTCTCTTAGCACAAGAGAGGGAAAATGCCAACGTTAACCTTAACCTCATACCCCCTCCTATCTTTCCCCTTTGTGTGGATGATGTGATAGAAGTGCATACAAACATAGATAACCATGATGATCATATTTTTCTTCTCCCAATACCTCTCCTTTTAGTGATGAAAGTATCTTGGTGAAAGAAGATACAATCATTGAGCATCATGTAAATCTTGTTTTTCCTTCTACTCATCCCCTTTCGGAAGATACTATAACACAAGGATGCGATTGTAAATGATGAGGATGATAGATTGGTCTTAAATAATCAAATCTTTAAGGTCGACAACAACCCTATTTATGATCCTTCCCCTACATCTCCTATTTTGGAAGATATTAGGGAACAAAGCAATGAATTCATAAATGATCAATGATAATCCCATTTTTTCTTCTCCTAGTATCTCTCCTAGTTGTGAAGAAGATACTATGTTGTTAGAAAACATAACCAATGAGAGTCGTGAGAATTTAAGTTGTCTCCTTTCACTTATAGAAAAATTTATCAAGCAAATTAATTCAATCCTTGATCTTCCTCATACTTGTGATGAAGCTACCTTGCAAATTTCATCCTTAGATGAACATATTACAAGCTCTCCTAGTATGGTAGAACAAGAGAATCCTTCCAATAAACCTCACTACACCCTTTATCCACCTTCCAATAAACCTCACTCACACTTTACCCACCTTCACACAAACAACAAACTCCAAATAAACCTAAACTTATCCTTTACCCACCCTCACATCCGCTTCATTCCTCTAATTGACCATGCCAAACTTTATACCCACCTAACACTAATGTATTGCAGCAATCTAGTGATGATATTGTTGCTCATACATATAACACATGAAATAACCCACAACCACCACAACCAATCCCACCCTCATTACCTTTACATAATCCACCTAGTGCTCCTCATTATAACCCACCTACAAAGGAGTATGATCTTTTTGAACAATTAAAGAATACTCCTACCAAAATCTCCCTTTGGGATTTACTTCAAACCTCACCATATTACAACAACTTCAAACAACCCTACAACAACTTTTAGATCCTCATGGTACAAATCTAAATGATATGGCATATTTAATTCATAAACCAAATCAAACTAAACTTGACATTACTTTTCATCAACATGAGATCCCTTCTTTGGAGTTGTGAAAACAACATGATTCCTTTATGTTCATTGATCAATTCCATCGCACAGGTATCAAATGCACTCTCATAGATAATGGTTTTTCCCTTAATGTGTGTGGTGTGAGTCTCCTTGATCGATTAAAAGTTGACAGATCACAAATCATACCTAATTTTGTCTCTATTTAAGGATTTGATAATACAACAAAGCAACCACTTGGTGTAATCACTTTACCTATTATGATTGGGGTGGTTACTTTGCAAACTCCTATTCATGTCATGCCTTATGATCTTTTGTACAACCTTCTTCTAAGTAGACCATGGATTCATGAGATGAATGTAGTGCCTTCAACCCTTCATCCTATAATGAAATATTCCTATATAATAATAAAATTTATCAAATTGAACTAGATCTCGAGCTTGAAATTTTCTTGCATCTTGAAAAAGGAGCTAAAAGTTCTCTCAAAACATTGATTCCAACATCCAACATAGATCCTCTTGAAATTGAAAATAATGATGAGGAATTTCCCTCTAAATTATTTGGTGATGATTAGTGATCCTTAAAATTCACACCATCAGTTATGGGTGAATACATATTCACACAAAATAAAGGGGAGACACAAGAAAATTCCAAAGAACTAAAATAGCTTTATGGAAAAGGGTATGACTTCATGAAACAATTTGGGTATAATGGAAAAGGTTGTGGTGCTCAAGAGAAAGGTATTTGCAACCCTATAGATCTTAACACACAACAAACAACTCATGGTCTTGGTTATTCTCTTTTACCCAAGAACACCAAACCTTCACTTAACATCCATACTATCACACAAGACTCTTCTGAGACTCTTTCTTATTCACATCAATAACCTTAGTTGCTGCTCCTTGCCATGTAATAGTTGTAGGATAATCAAATTCTCACTATTGCATGTCTTGCATCCATTGCAAGGGGAAACATACCATCATACACTTTAGGCTCACCCTTGTCCTGCATTAAGTGGGAGGCAAAGGGTTAGACAACCTTATCCCTTGTATGTCATTTTTTGTTTCTATTTCGACCACTCAATAAATTTTCATAAACATATAAGAGAAAGCTTGAGATGTGAATGACATGTCTTAAGATTGACTCACATGTGACATACTTCCTTTCTTTATGATGCAGCTTATCATAAACATATGAATTGGCATAGGGATTTCTGAGTAATCTCTCATATCTTCTTCTTTCTCTCTACTTTAAACTAATTGCTCACAGTATGGGTGCTAGTAATTCCTTTAAATTGGGGGGTATACATCAACATAATTAATTTGCATTCTTGGTTCCTAGTGTATCCTTGCCATTGATATGATGTGTTTGCCACTTTTTGGATGATATTGGGTGTGATGTCCTTCATAATTGTGATATTTCTTAGCATATTACATTCCTCTTTATGGCCTGATGCAATGCACTGCATCCCCGAAGTTGTGGATATACTATTCTTTGATTGGTAATCTCTTGGAGACATTAGACACAATGTTACCTAAGTGATTGACCTTGTATGAACTTAACAAGACTCCTTTGAACATACTTTACATTTAACATGTTTGGATTTTTACATTTTTTTGCATTTTACATTTTTGCATTTTGTATGACCACCTTGCATAACACAACTTGCATGCTTGTGGTGCCATTCTATTTGTATATGAATATTTTCTTATCTTTTTCCTTGTGGTACCTTTCTAAAGTTATCAAAAAACATAACTTTAACATGGTTGAGCATGAATCCCACCTAGCGGCATGACTTTTACCCATAGCCACTTTTGTGTTTGTGAGTGCATACAAACTAGCTTATGTATCTTATATTTTGGGCTTTCTCACCCCATGGATGGCCTAAATTTTTGTGGCCCCAGAGTGAGTATACCTTTTTCCTTTCTCATGCAAAAGACAACTAAGAAGTTTCGTCAACTCACAGTGAGTACATCTACCCTATCTTTCATTCTCTTCATTCTTGCCATTGCATGATTTTGCATCCTGGGGGCTTGCGCAACCTCCTTAATCTTTGTCATTTTTTTTCATCTGCATCCATGCATGAGGATCTCTCTTGAATGTCTACTTTAGTATGAGTTTGAAACAAGTTCATCCTCTCACTAAAGCGGGGGCTAAATGTGTCATAGAAAAAATGACCCTTTACTTGACATGGGATTAATTCATGATAATCGGACTTAATGAGGCCTAAGTTTTGTGGGGCATTTTATGCATCCACACTAGGTCTTAGACCCTTGAAAATCAAATAACATGTTTTAATGACATCTTGTAAAGGTGTTGTAAAGTCTTGTAAGATACTTTCAAGCTTTTCTAGACTTAATTAACCTATTTCTCCTTAATTCAACATTATAAAATGTGTTCAATAACATTATTACATCAATCTAGAAGGTTCTTAATGTAAACTTAATGATAAGCTAGTGTTGTAATCTGTCTTGCACATTCACATTGGTTTTTGTGCCCTTCTAGGCTATGTGGACCTAATTTTAGTGTTGTAAAGTGTATTTGATCACACTTTCACATTGATTTGTGTCCCAAGCCCTATTCAACATTTACATCATCACTAATAGGCCTTAATTGACCTGTATTGTGCATCTTGAGGCATAATTTGCTCAAATAACCAACATAGTCATCATATAAGCCTAATTTTCTTACTTCTTGACATTCCAGCTAGAAAAAATGACCCCTATGGGACCCATTCGCCGTTAGTGGAAAATTAGTCCCATCTAGGTGGGACCCATTCACCATTAGTGGTGAATGAGTCCCATTTTGAATCATTTTTGGGGTTTGAGCAGGATGAATTAGGTTTTAAGTTAAATTTTTCTACATGCCGGCCTGTGATGAGGTATAATCTAGATACTAAGGCACAATTGTCTATAAATAAGTATTTTTATACTCATTCCATCATTTCATCATTTTGGTTTAATTACCTAAAAGGGGTTTGACCAAGGAAAACCCCCATGCCCTAACATTCAACATATCTCTCTTTTGTCTTGTTTATTTGCAAATTTAGGTCCTTTAGAAGATTGGAAATCATTGAAGATCAAGTTGAAAAGTTATTCAAGTCACCTCTTCATCATTCAAGGAAAAAATATCAAGAAAAAGTCACTTACAGGCCCAAATTTGGCAATTTCAGATTTGGACACCTAGAGGGGCAGATTGAGCAACCCAAAAGTTGTAGATTCCATTTTTGAGTTTTTAGAAAGTCCAAAGTGGAATAATTTTCCATTAGTGATGAATGAGTCCCACTGTACATGTTTTCTAAATATTTTTGTAGATTTGGACACCCATTTGGCTAAAATGGGCTTTGGTACAGTCATCCAAAACTAGGACTGATTTTCCTAGAGCGGCGAATGAGTCCCACCAAGACTAAATTTTAGTATCAGTAGCCTTCCAAATGTCTTTTCTAGCCTTCATCAAGATCCCAGGTCCACACTCTTAGTTTGATCCATTTCTATTAAGTTTTGCATTCATTTCTAGTTCATTTCTACATAACAAAATGTGTTTTCAAACAAGTTGCATTTCAATAGGTTAGCATATTTAATCAATGAATCTTATCAATTAGTTACATCTAGAACATTGCATTTAGACATAAATTCATCATACATATCTTAGATTGAGTGAACCACCTAGGTTTTTGAGATTTATCTCTCTCCCTTTAGGTGAAAAACTCTAAGAGTGCAAGAGAAGTACATAGACCCAAAAATCTATGGTTCAATCATAATATAGATGTGCTAGGATGCCGCACCCATAGGGATACATAGTCTTGTTCTCTGCCACCCCCCAAATCATGTGTACTAGTCCTCCCTCTAAGTGTGTTGCTCAGACATCAAGGATGAGAACTAGTGCTACTGTAAACATTATAATGCACGCAACCAGTGGGACCCATGAGTATAGTAGCATTGCTAGATCGATCTGATGCCTCACCATATGATCATGCACTAGAACTCTAATGTATTACTGCATGTCATATTTCATCTCCCAAAATGACTGATCTACTAGGAAACTTACTCTCTCACCTCAAATAAGAACTCAGAGTATGCGATATACGTCCTCTAGTGTAATGGTCATCTTTCTGATAGGAAGATGAAATGTACATGTATCTATGTCCCATTTCTCTACTAATTCCATAAACATAGGATCATGGTACCTCATGGGGGGCATGAGGTACACCCAGTATACTCTTGTAGTTTGTAGGATCTTTGTCTCCTTTACTAAAAGAGAGGGGGCTAGGTCTTGGAGGCAACTAATCTTCTACCACCTGAACACTACTGTGAATGGGTAGGAATCTAACAAAAAAGAAAAAAATTATTCTATAAGCATTCTGAACTCTTAAATTTTAACATCAACAATAAAAAAAGTGTACTAAAGTTGTTCTAGTGTGCTCTCCTAAAGGTCCTAGATAGTTTAGACCCCTTTTGGGACACTTCAAAAAGAAACATAACACTTTCTAAAAAAGTGGGACACTTTATGAACAAAAGGGACACTTTGCAAAAAAAGGGGACACTTTGTGGAAAAAAGGGATGCTTTGCAAACATTTTTTCCAAGGCCCTAAATTAACCTAGAAATGCATAAAAATCATAAAATAAATGTGTAAGGACAAAGATAAGGCAGAAAAATCAACTCACATGATGATAGTGCTCGTCATGGGCCACTTGATCTTGCAACACATCTAGACTCATGGGCTCATAGTCTCATCGGCTTGGAATCTTCCTCCACTCTTCAATCACTCTCAAGCTACAAAAAGATAAATTACAAAATAGTTAGAATTTACTTCACTTTTTACTCGTATATAAGTTAAAATTTGGGTTTTTACTATATTAGGGTTAAAAAGTCCCTTTCATTCAAATCAATATAATAGGTGCTAGAGACCTCCATTTTTTATGTCGTTTATTACGTTGGAATCATGATTCCACTCCCATTCTCATCAAATGTCTATCATCATACGGTATGGTACTTGGAAACACCCTATGATATGACTTACCTTATTCAATGTGGCTAGACTGTTACCTTTATTCCACCTCCGTAAAGCAAGCAGAATCAAGGGGGGCATACATCTACCCTCAAACTTGATTTATAGAAGAAGTTAGATAAGAGGATTTTGGACAACTAATGAATTTGTATTGCAGGATGCAGTTCCTAACATTGTGGTTTTGCGAATAGCTACAATGGGGGCTTCATTCTCCTATATTATGATTGAACTTATATGTGTATCCATTTATGAAATAGAGGTTTTCATTGGAGTCCTTTAGCTTGAATATGCACATAGAGTCATATGGGCATCAAAGTGGAGGATAAATGTAGTATATAAAATTGTGCGCTCATGAAAGCGAGGCAATTTCACACTTAATTTGGACATATATTGGCCCCCTTACATTAATTACCCTATAAAATCATCTTTAATAGGCCCCTAAGACCCATTATTTCATATCTCAAGGCTTATTTCAACTAAAAACCTAAAAAAAATCATTTAAAACATAAAAAATCCCAAAAACCCACCTCAAAAAGATAGGGTGGGACTCATTCACCACATTCGGCAAATGAGTCCCCCTAGGTGGGACTCATTCGCCACCTTGGCCGAATGAGTCCTATTTGGGGTATTTTTAATTTTTGAGTAGAAAAAACATCTTTTTAATTGAAATTTTTGGTTGAGGTCAGCCTTTGAGATCTAAATAACGGTAAATTAGGTGTTAATTCCTATATAAACAAGATTCTAAGTCATTTTTATCATCTAAGAAATTCATGCAAGCATTTTCAAGAGCAATTTCAAGAGATAAGCATTAAGAATCTTCAAGCAAGAGAATTCAAGTTTCAAGAGCAAGCAAATTTGAAGCATTGGAGTAGCATTAAAGTTTTTTTTAATGTCTTCAAGCTCAATTTCATTCAAGTTCTAACATTGTCAAGGGTTAATCATGGTTGTATATGGTGAATCATGGTGGATTATAGGTTGGGGAGATACAACTAGCCATTAAGCCAAGCCTAAAGACTTGTTTCCTAAGTGATTCCATCCTCCATTATCACTCTACATTCAGCCTAAAGAAGGTACAAGCATCATTAGGGCCCATTTGAGTGCTTAAAGGTCTTTCAAAGTGAGTCATTCATCTTCATTGTTTACATTTATGCATCTCATTCTTACATATTAGAATAGGGTTGCATCATGTTTCAGATTTATTAGTCCTAGACACACCTTAGGCTAGGGTTTCCATGCATATTTCATTATTTCCAGCAAGATTTAATTAACAAACTAGGGGTTTGACCAAGGAAAACCCCCCATAAACAAATCAAGTTTATACTCTTTTTTGCATGTATTTTCATAGATTTGAATCTAGAATTCAATTGGGAAGGAAAGAGTAGGTGTTGAAGTGTAGATCAAAACTTTAAATTCCTAAAAAAAAAGGAATGGGACTGATTCACCATAAGTAGCGAATGAGTCTCACTATAGGTGTCTTCTATAACTATTTGCATATTTAGATACCCTTCTTCTGGAAACAAGTTCTTGTGCAAAAATCCAGATCTGGGACTGATTCCCCCAGGTTGGCGAATAAGTCTTAGTTGGTCAAAAATTCAGATTTTCTAGTGTTTCAAAGCTCCACTCAGTCATTTCCAAATTTCCAATTGCACACCATTCATTTCAGAGCTTTTTGTTTTATTTCATTTACTTTTTTAGGTCATTTTTTAGGATGCATTGAATTAGGGTTTAGTGTTGCATCTTGCATTTCATCATATTTTCCAAGTCCAAACTTGGTGGTGAACCCCTTATTAGTTTTCATTTAGTCCCTAGAACAACCCTCTTGTGAGGTATCTTTTGCCTTTGCATTGAGATATCAAAGGGTTTGTTCTTGAGTGAAAGTTAAAATTGTCCTTATAGGTCCTAAACCCTAGAGAAGGAAAACAAATCAACTTTCCACCTTTCAGTTACTAGTGTTATATATATGAGCAATGGTATTAAAACCTAGTTGCTATAAAATATTGTGTTGAGGTGGTCTTAGGATAAACATAGGTTTGTTTTGAACTTGGTGTTTGTGTGAGGGTGGGTAGAGGATAAGTTGAGGCTTAGGAGGTCCAATAATTAAGGGACTTGTAGGAGGTCTAAGAATTAGAGGACTTGAGGGAGATCTAATGTTGATAACCTCAAGAGACTTATCCCTATTTTGATGCTCTTTTAGTGAAGAAGAGTTTAATGTTACCTCATCATCCTCATCAAATGAAGCCACACTATTGTTGTCAATGTTGTCATTTTCTTGCACCATGATATCTTCCCTAGTAGGAGAGTTTTTAGGAAAGGAGGAAAAATAATGTGTTCATCACATTCCATGGTTAGATTTTGTAAACTTCATCACAAATAGTAGAGGCATCAAGAGAAGAATTCTTATGAATGATTGGATCATTTTTTTCAAGTAGATGTTCCCAAGTGGGAGAAGCATGAGGAGAGGGAGAAACAAGACTCTCATGACTCTCAATGGATGTATCTTCTAATGCCAAAATACCTTCGTCACAAGTAGGATAGGTATTCAGAGAAGAGAAACTATGATTATCATCATTGTCTATGCTTATATCCTCCTTCACTAAAACATTCTCACAAATAGGAGAGGTATTAGGGATGTGGAATTAAGAAATGTGTCAACATTTTCACTCTCTTGCACTAAGAGACTCTCATAACTAGGAAAGATATTGGAGGAATTAAGTAACATGCTTCTTGATGAGCTTTTTCTTGGTATACTTGGAAGGAAAGATACTAACATTGTGAATTTTGGGTATGTGTAGGATCATGATGGGCCAAAAAGTGACAATATGATGGGTATGTGGTTGACAAATTTTTTTTAACCCAAAATTGATGAAACGAAAAGGGTTTTTAAAGGAGATTCTTAAATTTCCACCAATATAAATTATGCTTTACTTTGAATTTAATAAGTAATTATTATTCTTTTTATATTCAAATTATGACTAAAATCTTGATTGATAGACTGATTGAATAACATCTATAGCTTTCAAATGGTATAACATTTTTTGAATACAAAACATGTGTCACATTCTATACTTCGCTTACTATAGGATTAAAAAAGGAAAAATTGAATTTCATGAAGTTTTGACCAAGTTAAAGTGGTCAGACATACAGGTTTTTTATATTTTTTAAAAGTTGTAATAAAAAAATCATAATTAATTATTTACTTGGAAAAAAATTAGAAAAAAATATGCATCACATCGGGACATGAGTCCTCTACTTATATCTAAAATATTATAAAAAATATTATCATTTTATTGTGGTTAGGGTGGTCAGACAGACACTTACTTATTTTTTCCCTCAAATTTAAGTACTATTGTATTGAAATTTCAAATTTTCACCAAATAGATTTCTTTGTTTTTTAAACAAACCTAGTAGATTAGAAACTACATTCAATTTGCTACAAATTCTATTCTTACATATTTTTGAAATAATATAGATAACTTATTCAAATTTTTACGTCAAGTTGCCTAACTCTAATTTTTCTAATTTTTTTGCCACTTAAGGGCCTATTTTTCCATGATGATCCTGCACATACCCTTTTGAGGGATAATTTATCTAACTTATGCAATGCTTCAGAAATGTCAAAAAATGTCTAATAGCTTTGATCATTTTCACTACTAAAATAAAATTTGAAATGATTTGAAATGGCTACACTAAATGGATGATTAGACCTAGATGCATAAAAAGAATCATAAAAACAAGGGGTTGCCAAGAGATCTAGGAAGTACATAAAACCACAAAAAATCTCAAAAAAAGATTTTTTTGTGAGGCCCTAAAGGACTTATTCACCCATGGATGAATGGGTCCTTGTACAACATTTTCAAAAATAAAAAAAAGAATTTTTTAGTGATTACATGCGTTCTCTATTCTAGGTCTCAAATTGAAACTACTATAACTAATTTTTTCAAAATTTAATGACTAAATGCAAGTGAAACTAATGACAAATGATGAACTATATGACACTTTTTGAAATGCAATTTTTATCCAATTTTTTGATTTAGGTGACTAAAAATATGCTATTGTGTAAATACTATGCAAAATCAATCTAACCTTATGCAATTTTTGTTGAATATTCAAATTTAAAATCAATACAAAATGTAGGTTTACACCTAAAATGCAATACAAATTTATGCTAAATTTAGAAACCCTATATGCAATAAATTAATTAACATCCTAGATCGAGGGTTTAAATGCACTCTAAATAAAAAATTAGAATGTTCAAAACTTGGGTTCACCAAAATGAAATGGAGAAAAATGGGGTAGGGTTCAAACACAGGGTTTTATACTAAATTTGGAATGTTTCACCAAAAATACTATAAATATAAAGGGAAAAATGGGGTGAATGAACCTACCTATTCTTCTATTTCATTTAGGAAATTTTGTGTATGTGGACCAAACATCACTTTGGTAGATGAAAATAAAATATAAAATCTACTCAAAACTAGAACATAAGACCAAATCAAGTATATGGAGCATAGAGCTAACAAACACAATTTATTTCACACAAATCAGATGAGTGGAGAACACTTAAAAATTATCTCAAAAATAGTTGTAAAGTGTCCCTATTGGTTGCAAAGCGTCATGATGCAACTTTTTGACATAAATGACTGAACAAGGGTGCTGGTGGAAAGATTAAAAATACCAAATGCACTCATTCATGACATGTAAAAAGTGGATTTGATATATGAAACATAATACTAATAGAAACAGTAAAACTTCTAGTAGATCGAATAATGGAAAATGTTGTGTACCACTCAGACAATATTGTTTTAAGAAGCTATCCTATGACACATTCACCCATTGGTGAATGGGTCCTTTTTCACCTTTCCAGAATTGATTTTTGGGTCCTCTACTCCTATACCTACACTTTTGAATCCTTTGAGTTTCACAGTCAAGCAGTCAAAAATAAATTTGGGATCTAAGTTTCCATGAGATGACAACAAATGCAACTTTTCAATTTTGCACTTTTGAGATCTTTGATTTTTCTTCAACCTACAAATTTTCAACACAAAGAGAGGGGAATTTTTTTTTGGGAGAATGGGGGTTTTCCTGGGTCAAACCTTGTTTTGGTAATTAAACCTTGAAACCAAATGAAATAGCATGAAAGGAATGATGAATGAACAACTCAATGTTGTAACTCACCAAATCCTTGAATGAACCTTTAGAAATCTAAAATCTTGATGATAATTTTCCATGAAATGGCTTCAATGGATGTGGATCTTGATACTTGAATTTTTTACTGGAATTCTTGGATTAGATCTTGAAACCTACATCACAATGTTAGCTCCAAAAACATGCATGATCGAACATAAATTTGACATGATGCTTGAGATATTGAATTCTAAAATAAATCCTTGATAAATCTTCTCTTGACCACTCTTGACAATAATCTTGGCTCTTATTAAGTTCACCTCTTGGTAGCTTAATTGAGTTGACTAAATAACCTTATATTTATAGACACTTATCCTTAATTTCCTGAAATTCAAACATTACAAGTTGACCTTTGAAGTTTTAATTAGGATAATAAAAATATTGTCCAAACATGCTTTAAAAATGGGTTCAAGGGCTAAGGGAGCAACCATTTTCCCATGGGTGAATGAGTCCCAAGCCCTAATTCCTAGAACACACATTGCTCAATGTGAAGTGTTATGTATTGGCATTAATTGATGTTGGATTTCCCCTTTATAAAATGTAATTTAATGGGATTGTAAATGAATTATAGGGCTTATTAAGTCCAAATTAAGCTCAATTAATAAATGGTTCCCTAAGTAAGTGTGAAATTGTAAAGGGATACACTTTACAACACTAATTTAAGACAATTAAATCCATTTTAATTAAGCGGGCCCAAATAAGTGTGAAAATGTAAAGAGATACATTTTACAACAATAAATTAATGCATTATTAAGTTAATTTTAGTTAGGAGGGCCAAAAAAAGTGAGAAAATATAAAGGGATACATTTTTCTACTCTACACCCTCATACTATTGATTCTAGGTTTAAATACAACACATAGAAATTACTTGTGGCATAATAGTTTGGTCTATGTGTCCCCAATTTTCTTTCTAACATTAAGGTTAAGAGCATTCAAAACTTTTGAGAACCCACTAAAATATTATTCACACTCAATGTTTCATATTTTGTTCATTAAAATATTTGTAAAAAATTATCAGATTATTTATTTAATCTTAACTATAGAAAGCAATAGCTAAGAATCAAATCCATCTCTAAAAATATTAGCATCATCACATCATCATTTATGTCCTCATACCATGATTTCATCACCTAGAGTTAATGTTTTATGTTCCTCTAAGTCCCTTGTTGGTCTCTTATGATTGTACAATTTATATTTGAAGCAACTATAAAATCTGCATACTTATTAAACTTCATGAAAAAGGTTAGTGCATGAAAATTTGCTAAATACTCCTATGAAATAATGCATAATTCCTCTCAAACAAGATAACAAAATAAAACTACTTAGAAGCATGAAAGAGACATGATGCACACCTATTCCATATTGGATTAGTGGCACTTGTGAGAAATGACCCTTTCCCAATCCTTGACAAACCCAAATGATAAGATTGTTGAAGATGGAGTGAAGTGGGAAAAATTAGTTCTCAATTGAAGAGAGTAACTTTGCATAAGATTGTGGATGGATTTTTTAAGAATAAGCCTTCTATTTATAGAATCTCAAATGCTAAGAGTTCCCAAAAGAGAGCAATGTGGGATAAAGATTTGGCCAATAAGAAGGAGCCACTTGTCACCTTGTGAGTGGTTGAGGAATGTGCAAGTTTTGGTCAATGTGCCAATAAATGAGATTGGTTGGCCTTTTCAAATTCAAATTTGGCTTGTTGGAGGGAGAAAAAGAGACTTTAATGCCAAGTGGGGGACATGTAAGAGGGGAGTTATTGCCATGTTGGAAGGGACAAGTCAACTTGTTTTCAAATTCAAACTTAAGAAATATTCTCCAAAGATGCTTTGTTGAGGGAAAATGATGATGGGTGATTAGATTAGATTAATCATAGTTTGATTAAATTAGTGAGGGATTAAGTGATTTTGACCCATTTTGACTTAGATACTTTAATTTATTTAAATCAAAAGCGAGGAATATGAATTTGAGATTTAATTAAATAAATTTTGGTTTATTTTATTAAAAGGATGATGATAGATAAAGGTTAATTTATTTAAAGGAGATGAACTTGAGAGATGATTAGGATTTGATTAAAATTGATTTATTTAATCTAATGAGGTAATGATAGGCTTAAATTAAATAAAGTTAATTTATTCAATTTAAATGGACGATCCTTAGAGATTGAATTAAATAAACTTGATTTACCTAATGAATGGATTTAATGGACTTGATTTATTTAATGAGTGGATGAATGTGAATGATGCTAATTTCGTATGTCTACATTTTTCCCTCTTTGAAGCAATGTACTTGTTGCATTCATTCAAAGAATAAACTTTCCACAATCAAAATTCAAAAAAATTCTGATTTTTTTCGGATGCCCCAATAGAAAGAAGTACACTAGTACATTGCCCCCTTAAGAGATCGAGCGAAAAGATTCGATTTGAGGGTTGATCTCATGATAAAGAGGTTCAAGATGGATGGTTATGATGATGATGCAAATGAGATGATTTTAAGATGCTTAGAATAAACAATCTATATTATCCTAAACAACTTAAATGATGATATGATGTGATGATTGATGATGCGATAAAACCTATATGATTATGCAATGTATGATTTTATGAGGTGCTTAGACTAACAAATCTATATTATGATGATGAAAATGCATGTGAGATGATGCGTAGAATGCTGATGGTTTGTGGATGCAGGATGGATGCACTTGTGATGATGATTAACTACTCATGGCGTGATGTTAGTGGAGAGAAGAAGAAATGAGAAATGAGATGATGACAAGAGGATCCAACAAGCAAACTTTATGAGAGATGATGATGAGAAATTGATGATTTTCTTATCAGGGATTGGGATTTTTAAAAGGGTCACTTACCTTGTGTTTGATAACATGCATAAGCACGATGCATCAAGGTATATAGAACTAGGATGGTGTTGCATTTAGTGTGATGGAATCTGACTCGACAAATAGATAGGAGTATTCTTGTTCACATCTGACATACAAAAACCTTGCTAGGATGCACTTTAGAAGTTTCAAACACCTTAGACCAAAACACAGAAAGGTATAACTTATCAACGAAATAGTCAACAAGCAGCCCAAAAAACCCTCCATACATATCTAACAAAGCAAGTATTCGACAAGTTATATTACAAGAACATCCAACAAGCATAGTAGACAAAAGATAATGATCGTTGCCCCATTCCTATCTCTCTAAATCCATTTGTTTGGGCATCACTGAGAGGTTATTGGAATGAGCAAAAAAAGATAAGTCAAAAGATAAAGATAAAGTAAACAAACAAGTTGATGTTCCTCAATACCGCTAACCAAAAGGAAATTTGTTTTTAAGGATAAGAAACGAAACTATTTCCAAAAGATAATGCCCATTGTAGGAAGGATACATCCTAGGACATGTTAGTGGATGGAGACACACCATTTCGTTTATCTAAAGTGTTCTTTCTAATAAATAATGCCCATTGTAGGAAGGATACATCCTAGGACATGATGTTATTAGATGATTGAAATGGGATTGATTGGATGATAGGCTATTGAAAGAAAGAGTTGACCAACTTGTTTACATACTGACTTAAACTTGAGACCTAATGTTTTTTAGTTTTCACTTGCTAGACATGTTTCTAATTGTTTCACCAAAGGTTGAGGACGACGATCGTTTATTATGAGTGATGTTATTGTGAGTGAAAGTAAGATGAGATGGATGGATTTTTTCAAATATTTGGATGTTTTTGGAGTTTTTGCAATGTTTTGAGGCTGTTTTTGGTATTTTTGAGGTTTTCAAATGTTTTTATTTTTGATTTTTGAATTTTTTTGGGGTTTTCTGAGATTTATGACCAAGAGACTAACCTAAGGACCTATCCTAGGGGTGTCAGGGGATGATGAATAGATTATCCTTTCCTACATTATACACGTAGAGACCACAGTTTGACTGACGACTTGACCAATTTACAGATGAAGCTATACACGATGAGATGCCAGTTTATTATGATAGACTCCTAAAGGACTGACCTAAGTGTCTTGGGGGATGATCAAAGATCAACCTTGCCTACATTCAATGCTCAGAGACCCATAGTTTGACAAGATGACTTTGTTTTTGATTTTTTGATTGACGTTTTGACTTATTTTTGGATTTTGATATGTTTTGAATGTTTTTGGATTTTTGGTGATTTTTTGATGTTTTTGGATTTTTTGATGTTCTGATGTTTTTGGATTTTCTGATGTTTTGATGTTTTTGGATTTTTTAATGTTTTGATGTTTTTTGGATTTTCTGATGTTTTGATGTTTTTGGATTTTCTAATTTTAGGACTTCAAAAATATACACAAATCTGATCTGATGATAACATGCCCCCAACATGATGTAATAGACTACTCTGATAAAGGCAAGACAAACTAACCTTAGGAATGGGCTGAGTAATACTAGGAGGGATCATGATATGAACACAGGACCAAGTTATGGTGCAAATAAGTGATGGATGGAGATTTGAATGCGATGAATGATGGAAACATAATGGATGGATGATGCATAAAAGACTGTAAAGATCATGGTGGATGGAAAGTGCTTATTTACACAAGGGGCCTATTTGCTAGGTTTTCACTGGAGGACGATTTTTCTCTTTACTATTTTTTAATCCATTTTCTGATTTTTTTGGATTTTTTTTGCTTTTTTGATTTTTTTTGTTGAGACGCCTGTTTGTCAGGTTTTTTCTAAGGTAACAATTTTTCTAGGACATATTCTTTTTTTTTTTTTGGATTTTTGCTTGTTCTATACCTTGAAAGATTAGGCATAAATTTTTTTGAGATGAGAGATGTTCATGGGATCTTGCAGAGGTTGCCCTTTCGCTGTTGATAACTGATATGCCCCTGACTTATAACTTGCTATGATAACGAATGGTCCCAACCAATTGGGTTCAAATTTTCCTTTGTTGTTTAGGTTTGGGACATTCTTCTAATTCTCCTTTAATACTAGTTCTCCGACTTGGAAATTCTTGCTTCTAATTTTCTTGTTATAGCTCCTCTTGAGTCTATTCTGATAGACTTTCAAATGATTTAAAGCATCTATATGCTGCTCATCTAGTAGCTCCAACTCATTTAGTCTTGATACTCGGTACTCTTCATCCATGATGAGGTTTTGTAGTGATAGTCTTAGTGACGGGAGCTTGATCTCAATGGGGAGTACTACTTTTGATCCGTAGACCAAGGAGAAAGGGGTGGCGTCAGTGGGTGTACAAATGCTGGTTCAGTAGGCCTAGAGGGTGGGATTTAGCTGTAGATGCCAGTCACGACCTGTGTCATTGACTATTTTCTTGAGGATTTTCAAAATGGTTTTGTTTGTGACTTCTGCTTGGTCATTGCCTTGGGGATAGTATGGGGTGGAGAAGTGTTGTTGGATTTTGAATTTTTCACACAAGTCGTAGGCATCCTGATTCTTAAATGGTATCCCATTATATGAGATAATGGCTTGTGGGACACCATAGTGGCAAATGAGATAGTTCAAGATGAACTTTGATATCTGCTTCCCAGTTATATATGTCATGGGTATGGCTTCCACCCACTTAGTAAAGTAATTAGTAGTGGTTATGATGAACTTGTGGCCATTAGATGAAGTGGGAGTGATTTTTCCAATGAGATTGAGTCCCCACTGCGAAAAGGGACATGGTGTGATGATGGGATGAAGTTCTTGAGCTGGAGCATGAATGAGGTCCCCATGTTGCTAGAATTGTAGACACCTTCTGACATAGTCATGTGCTTCTCTTTCCATTGTAGGCCAATAATACCCCATCCTCAACAATTTCTTGGCTAGGGTCATTCAACTCGAGTGTGAACCATAGATGTCGTTATGTAATTTAGTTAAAGCAGTCAATGCATCCTCAACATTTAAATAGCGTAATAAGGTTCCTTCTATGCTCCTACAATATAAAGTATCTCCTAGGATGACGAATCAGGATGCCTTTTTGATAAAGGTTCACTTTAAGGTTGAGGGTAAGTCAGTAGGTATGATGCCTATTCAGAGGTAGGTATAAATGTCATGGTACCAGGGATCACCGAGATCAACAATTTCACACAAATTCTTATTCTCGTACCTCGAATGTGGGCACGAGAAGCTGCTCTACCAAGAATTCATATTTTGGAACATTGTGGAGGATGTCTAGTAGGGATCCAATTGTTGCCATGTCATCTACTGCTTTTTTGTTGGCTCTGGGAATCTTCTCAATAAAGGATTCCTTGAGATTCTCCACCAATTTCTTGTATGGAGTGAGCTTATCATCCTTAGTTTGGTACTCATTGTTCACTTGGTTTATTATCAATTGAGAGTCTCTGTATACTCTGAGTGCTATGATGTACCACTACACTGCTATTCTGAGACCTATGGTTAAAGCCTCGCATTCTACAATGTTATTAGTGCAGGGAAATGCCAACTTATAGGACCTTGGTATGCATTCCCCTTGTGGGGTGATAAAGAAGACACCGGATCCTAATCCATGCTATGTGTATGAGCCATCAAAGAAAAGTTTCCAGTGGTTAGCTATGTTGAGATTGAAGATGGATTTTTCTAGAAACTTTGAGATGAGAGGATTCTCTGAATAGGTTGGTGTTTCTGCAAGCTGATCTACGATGACTTGGCCTTTAATTGTTTTATGCTCCACATATTCAATGTCATATTTAGATAGTATCATCACCCATTTGGCCATTCTTCCATTGAGCATTTCCTTTGATAGTAAGTACTTGAGAGGGTCGATTTTGGCGATGAGTTTTATTTTGTGTGCCAACATGTAATGTCTAATTTTTTGTGATGCAAACACTACTGCTAGACATGCTTTCTCGATGAATGAGTAATTTAACTCATGCCCAACCATTGTTTTTGTTGATGTAATAGATGGCCCTTTCTGTTCCATTTTTGTTGGGCTGAGCTAGGAGAGCTCCAAGGGCTATTGTTGTTGATGACACATAGAGAATTAATGTCTTGGGATTGGTGGCATTAGGACTGGTGGTGTAAGTAGATATTATTTGATCTTATTGAAGGATTCTTCACACTTGTTATCCCATTTTTATGCTACTCCCTTGTGAAGTAGGTGAGAGTATGGATTCTATTTATCTGCTAGCTGTACTATGAACCTCCAAATGGACTGAAGCTTGCCTTGGAGACCTCTCAATTACTTCAATGTTTTGGGTGCCTCCATCTCAAGGATTTCTTTTACCTTTGCTAGATCTACCTCAATACCTCTCATTGACACTATGTATCCTAGTAGCTTTCCTGATTATACGCTGAAGAAACACTTCTTTGGGTTTAATTGAACCTTGTATTCCTCCAGCCTATCAAAAATGGCACTCAAGGTTACCTTGTGATCCTTTCTCTTTCTGGATTTGGCTAGTATGTCATCGACATAATCTTTGATAGTTTTATGGATCATGTCATGGAAGATTAATGTCATGGATCTTTGGTATGTTGCTCTTGCATTCTTCAAGCTGAATGGCATCATATTCCAATAGTAAGTCCCCCATGGACAAGTGAAGGCCGTTTTGTGTTGGCCTTCTCTAGCAATCATCATTTGGTTGTAACCCGAGAAACCTTCCATCAAGGAAAGCATTTCGTGTCCCACCATCATGTCTACAATCATGTCAATGTTGGGAAACAGGAAATCATATTTTGGACATGCTTTGTTCAAATCTCTGAAGTCTGTGTAGATTCTGATGCCCCCATCAGGTTTTGAGATAGACACTAGGTTTGACACCCATTCTAGATAGTCTATTGGTCGAATGAATCTTGCATCTAATAGCTTCTTTAGTTCCATTTTGACTAGCAAGGCGATCTGAGAGTGCATTTTCTTGAGCTTTTGTCTAACGGGCTTTGCTTTAGAGTGTACTGCTAGGTGATGAACTACAATTTCTGGATCAAGCCCTGGCATGTCAGCATAGTTCCATGTGAATTTTACTTGTCTTTCTCTCAAGAAAGCTACTAGGATTTTTTGTTCTTCTATTAGTAATGACTCCACATAGAATGTGATGTGTGGGGTTTCCTTTGTTCCTAGATTAACTGGATTGTACCTTTTTGCTAGGACTATTGATTTTTCATGATAAAGAGCTCTAGAAGGAAGATTGAATCCCCCATCTTGAGGTACCTCAGAGAGGTTTTCACCATTGGATGTGTCCTTTATTTTTAATTTTTTTAGGCCGAATAGTACCACATTGTGGTTTTCACTCAAGGACTTAGATATTATTCTTAATTTTTCACTTTTGCAACTTAGGGATTCAATTGTTTCCCTATAATAGGCCTGCATATCTAGCTCAATGATGAACCCCACTTTGTGATCCCCACATGGAATTTTATCCCTTAGTCCCATGAATTCTAAGAGCACCTCATCATTTCGAATGTATCAAGAATTGGTGCTCCTCGTTGGTCATAGTCGATGAGTTGGGGGTGAACTAGGCAGATTTCATGATTTGATGGTTTGACTCAAAGGATAAGGTGCTAATCATGAGAAGGGTGGTATCCTCAAAGAGCCTAGGTAGGTTGGTTATGGGATCCTCATCATCACTACTACTACAGATGCTAGTTATGTCAAATGTGAAGTTGTCTAAGACGCGACCTGTAGATATAGGTAAGCGTAGTTTAGCTATGGATTGCTAAGGAGAATTATTGACCTTTCTAACTAGAGGACTTCAACCAAATATGGTTATACTCGGAGGGGTACATCCAAGGCCAAGATTTCTCATTCGCGTCTTTCGAATGATAGGTATTATAAGCCCGTTGTCATTTTTCCCAAGTCTCTAGTTTCTATCATAGCCCATTGCGAGCATCATTTGCAAACCTTTGCTTCTGTCATCCATTGGTAGATCAGTTGTTGGTCTATCATCTTGGTATAGGAGATGAGATGGATCCTCCTCTATGACTTCTTGGCCAAGATCTCCCCAACTTCTGAAGTTGGGATAGTCTTCAGGGGATGTTTTAGATGTGGAGGTTTCATTTGCTTGTGGGCATCCTCATGATCTAGGAGATTGTGGTAACTCTCCCACCACAAAAGCATTTTTGGGGATCGTGTATTTTTCGCAACCATTATCCTGGATGATGAATTTGATATCAGAGATGGTGGGAATGGCGGGAGTGGTGGGTGTCTCTGTCACAAAAGTGGAAGCAAGAGTGGTTGGATCAATGTATGGTGTTGATGGGCCCTCATCATTTTTGGGTACTTGAGGTATTTTGTAGTATTTTTCCTCAAGGATTTTGTAGTAAGAGAATGGTTTAGGATCTCCATGGATGGTGACTTCTTGTCCTTCATATGTGAATTTGACACATTGATTGAAAGTTGGTGCTACTACTTGCATTGCATGAATCCATGGACATCCTAGGAGGATGTTATAAGGTAAGTTGAGATCCAAGACCTGACAGGTGGTTTCCATGATAGTTGGCCCTACTTGAATAGGGATTCTGATTGTGCCTTGGGACACTCTTTCTTGATCATCATATTCTCTTATTGTAATACCCTTTCCTTTGTTAATGGAATCCTTTAAGATTTTTAAATGTTTAATGAGCTTAAGGGAACAAATATTCAAGCCTGCACCTCCATCCACAAGACTCGCTTGAATTTACTTTTTTGCACTAGGACCTCTAAATGGAGTGGACGGTTATGAGATGATTGAGTGCGAAAATCTTGGTCAAAGAATGTGAGGAGATTCGGGGTGATGATGTTGCCGACCATAGCTTGGAATTTTTTTGCATCAAAATCTGCAGGGATGGTGGATGAAGCCAACGCTTCCTCAAGGATTTTCTTGTGAGCGGATGAGATTTTTAATAACTCCATGATGGAGATTTGCACTAGCATTCTTTTTTGTTGATCAAGGAGATTATAACCATTGGGGACAATTTTGGGTGCAGGTACTCTGTTTGTTTGGGATGATCCTGCGATGGTAACTTTTCCGCCTCTTGTGGTGACTCCACAATCGACATGGGCTCCTTTGATGGTGATGGTAGTGTAATAGTCATCCAGAGATGCAATGACATGGTAATACACATGATTTACATTCTTGAATGTGTCTTTCCCCTTATCAGTGTTATTGTTCCCTTTATTGCTATGGTTAGGCATCAGATTCATGTATATCTTAAGGTTCTAGTTTCTTGTTGGTTGTTCCAAATTTATAATTTTTTGATCGATGAGATCTTGGACTATGTTCTTTAACCTCATGCAACTATTCATGGTGTGGCCTTTTATTTTTTGGAAGTCACAGAGCTGATTTTCATTGTACCAAGGAGGTTTCACATCTGGTTCTTGGTAGTTCTCATAGGTGCGAGCCTCAATAAGGTTTTTGTTCATTAGTTTCTTTATGATGAATTCAAGTGGTTCCCTAAGAGTGGTTTACTTTCGCTTGGGGTAATTCTTGCTCCATTGGGGTGGTTCCCTTTGATCATTGACATTGTTAATTGCTTGTTTATTATTTGGTTGTTGTGCTTCTTGATGATTGTTTTGGTGATGGTTTTGGATTTGTTGTTGTAGTGCAGGTGGATTTTTTCGAGGGGCACTAATGACAACTTTGGCATCGACGACACCATCATTGGTAACATTTTTGTTTCTTGCCCATGTGCGAGGTTTTTCATTGTAATTGGTGGGTGGGCGATTATTCTGTTGTTCGAGATATGAAGTTGATCCTCTAGGTTGTGTCATAAGGGCTCATTTGATGTTGAGCACCTTGGAAATCAACTAGTCATACATGGTGATCCCTTGGACCTTGAGATGGAATGCCAAGAGGCCATCAAGGTTGGATATGATAGTGCACACTTGTTGTTCCTCGAGCATGACCATTTACTCTGATTGGCCTTGGATCACCATCATTGTAGGAATGAAGCAAATGATTCATTCTTACCTTATTTCAAAGCCAATAGTTCTTCAAGACTGACATCCATGGCGATATTACACGCGTAGTTTTTGATGAATGCGTCTATGATTTCTTGGAATGTCTTGATGCTTGTAGGTAGGTGAGAGAACCATTCCATGGCATGCCCAGCTAAACCCCTAGGAAATAGCCACATCAGATAGGTATCGTCATATTCGACTTCCATGCAATGAACCTGGAATTCCCTAATGTGATCTTCAGGGTTTCCCATCCCACAATACTTATCGAATTTGGGGATCTCAAATCCCTTTGGGAATGGTTTCATCACAAGGATTTTGTAGAATGGATAAGGACACAAGTTGCTTGGTGTTTTTATGGTTCGCCTGATTGAAGATCAAGCACTTGTTGCGAGAGCAACCTAATTTGTGTTGTTACATCATTTGTGGGTCAGGGGGTGGGATGAAGCTGTTCTGAGGTGTTTCAATGTTTGGTTGGATGGGTGGGTTGTTTGGTGTGTTTTTTGATGGTATTTGCACATTCTGTTGAGCCATGTATGCTTGCACTTGTTGCTATATAAACAACACTTCTTGTTGATCTTGTTGTTGTTGTACTAGGATTTCCTGTTACTGAGCCTGTTGTTGTGCTTGTTGTTGTACCAAAAATGCTTGTTGTTAGGCTACCAATTGGGTTTCTTCTTGCTGCTCTTAGTATTGTTTTATTGCTTGCTAATATGATTGTAGTTGTGCTGCTTGTTTTTGTGCAAGATATTGTGCTTGTGCTTGTGCTTGTTGTGCTTGATATTGGGCATGCACATGAGCTTGAGCTTGAGATTGTTCTTGTGATTGGGCTTGTGCTGCTTGTGCAGCTTGAGTAGCTTGTTGTTGTTGTTGCAATAAGGCTTGGGCTTGTGCAGGCTGTTGTGCTTGTTGTGCGATTTGGGTAGCTTGAGCATCTTGCACTGCTTGAGTGGCTTGAGCAGCCAGTTGCATAGCTTGTTGAGCAGCTAGTTGTGCGGCTTGTTGTTGTTTTTCTTGCAGGAATTCCTTTTGATAAGCAGCTTGTTGAGTGGCTTGTAGTGCAATGTTGTATTGGCTTGATAAATTGGAGCTTGGTGGTGGTGGATTCAAAATGGTGCTCGTTGTGGTGATGAGAGGTGTTGTTGTGTTGGTGATTGGGGTTTGAATGGTAGATGGTGTGATCGATGTGATTGGTCCTTGAGAGACCATGTTTTGAGATATTAGGGGGGGTGGTTGAATGATGTTGTCATCTATTGTTGCGATGTCGATGACAAGTTTTGAAAGTTTGGCATGATGTTCGGGATGTTGGTTTGATTGATACTTGGTAAAGGGGGAAGACCTAAGCTAAGGAATGGTGTGGATGATGATGGAAATGGTGGAAGTGGTGGAAATGTGAGGGGTGTGATCTATTGAGGAAATGGAATAGTTTTGAAAATTCCCCCTGTTCTGAACATGTCACCCTCTCCTTGTGAGGTTATGGGGAGAGAGGTTTGGGGTGTTATACAGAATGATGATGATGATGGGTCATTTGGATCATGAAAGGTGAGAGGGAAATATGTATGCAATGGTATGGTTTTTCCCAATATGGTGTTTACATCCAAATCTTGATTGTTTACGAGATGATACATTTGCAATGCATCGAGAAATGCACTTCCTTTATTAACAATGGGCTGCATTGGAGAAATGGACGATGTGATTTGCTGGATGTTTTGAGTGATGTTTTGAAGTGAGGGGGTAGATGAAATGGGGATGGAAGATGATATTGGAGGCATGACTCCAAGATATGTTTCCACAATTGTTCTCACATTGAAATGAGAGGGGAGTTTAACCCCTTTCTTTGCTAATTTGAGCATGTATAGTGAGGGATTGATTCTCATCATGATGTTGATAATTTTGTGATTCTTTGGATTTTGAATTATTTTAGTGATTTTCTCATGTGACATTCCAAAGGAATTATTGGTAAGATCCTCCATTTGGACACCTTCCTCTTGATGGCCTTGCAAAAATGGAGGAAGGTTAACTGTGAGACTGCCAAACCCAATGGGATTCATTTCAGGAGTAGCTTGACTTAAATCACTTGAAGTAGAGGTTTCTTTGTTGGATTCCATGTTCTTCTTGTGTTGCAATCTAGTTTGCACCATAAAATAGGGATCAATCTTCGAGAATGTGGAAGGTGAATTCTCTAATTCTTTGGATTGATCTAACTTTAGGTATAAAAGGGGAATTTTTAGGATGATTTAAGGATCAAAGGGTGATAATGATATGGATGTAAGATGGATGTTTGATGGATGATTAAAAATCTTGAAAATCTTGAGGGGTATGCTATTTATATATATTTATCTCTGGTTCTTCTTTTCATTAGAAAATGTTATTTGTTTGTTTAGAAGCATGAGTAGAATAGAATAAAAATGTTGCAAGCAATGTGAGTTTGAAGGGTTAATAGATAATAGTGGAAATTGTTTTGCTTATCTCTAAAACTCTACTTAGATATTTATAGCTAAGAAACCCCTCAAAGGAGACTCACAATTGTGGCTAACAATAAGTACCTGTATTCTGAATAAGTATTCAGATATGATGGAGTAGCATCTAGAGGAGCTCTATAAACATGTAATACAATGGCAAATGCAATTAGCAGGCATAAAGCTTGACTCTGCCACCTTTGTCGACATCCTCCCTAGCTATGCTGAAACGAAACATTTGAAATAGGTTATGGATACCCATTCAAGAAGAAATAATAGAGGAATTTCATTACGATAAAATAGAAATTTGAAAGATAAAACATGACTAAAATTTAGTCTCTTCCTAGAGTGAATAGGTCATAATGCCAAACTAGAATAAAAGGTTTATTTTGATAACACTTAAAGCATGACCTTTCCTATGAAAAATATTAAATCTTTAATTTTACCTTTTAAAAGAAAAAGGATGACATTAGATCAATTTTTTTAGCATTTTGTTGACCACTAGTTGTAGAATTTTAAGTTTCATTGTAATTTTTCAAGGATCGAGACTTGTTAGCTTTCCTTGAGCATTTAGATTAGTTGTCATGATAGAAATAATGTTTTCTTTCTCTTAGCTGAATTTTCTTCAAGATGAATGATTTATCGCGACAAATATCTTCATGAAAAATCATCTTTCATAATAATAAAATAGAAGTTGTATGCATAGGCATGTGACAAACAGCCGATAGGGGCCCACCGTGGTAGGGAACATTTGTGGTGAGGAGGGTTGAAGCTTTTTATTTGCATGGAAAGGTGACCATGAATGAAATGGATGAGTTAGATTGTATGAATTAAATAATCACGAAGAAAAATTTGTATAGATTTTAGTTAAGACTATTAGAGAATTTCGAATTCAATTTTTAAATTTGTTTAAAAGTAGAAACTTAAAAATTAAATTAAATAATAAATTTAAAATAATTGTTTCTTCTAGCAAGAATATTTAAATTTTATATTTAATTGCAACAGATGCACATGTATATTGTCAATTTTTGTGTAGCCTATTGAATCAATTAATCATTTAATTTTGAAGTCAATGGAATTTTTCTGTAAGGGTCATTAGACATGTGTGTATTTTTTAAAACTAGACAAAAAAGTACACATTTTTTCCATGAAAGGAAGACGTTCAATATTGAGTACTTTTTATAATTAGTATATTTATATAGTTTTGGAAATTAAAGTTTTAGTATGCATGTTTTTTTGACGAGAGATGGAAATTAGGTATAGGAATCTACACTTGTAATTCTATTGCTATCTAGACAAGGTGTGCCACCAATTTGTATCTAACAATTGTGATAGGGGTCTGCTGCAAATCGGTAA
Organism: Sequoia sempervirens; assembly: GCA_007258455.2. Classification (NCBI taxonomy): domain Eukaryota; kingdom Viridiplantae; phylum Streptophyta; class Pinopsida; order Cupressales; family Cupressaceae; genus Sequoia; species Sequoia sempervirens. The sequence continues at coordinate 193,792,629 of VDFB02358134.1, read as the reverse complement.
TGAGTGGGGAGTAAGGAAGGAAGTTGTTAATATTTGCAAGTATTAGAGATAGGCAGAAAAATAAAAGCATATTAATAATTGAATATGTAATAAGAGGAGCTGAATGACGATAAGATTTTTTGAATTTGAAGCAATTAATCAGGAAAATTTTTAATTACAATATATTTTTTTAAATGATTTTAATTAATTACATTTGGTAAATTAAATACAATTTAAATTTTCAAATAATTAGTTTTCGTAGTAATAATAAGTTCTCTCCAAAATGAAAAAATGATATAATTTATGTGTATTTTAGTGTAATAGTTGGAAGGCATAGATGCACATATATATTTAACATTTTTCTGTAGGTTAATCAATCAATTGATTAATTATTATTTAATTTTCTGAAGATAAGGCAATGCATTTGAAGACTAAGAGCGATTTGCATCAAAGAGGAAATTTATGTTTGATATGCTTTTCTATGTTAATCAGTAAATCGATTGATTATTATTTAATTATCTTTAAATAATGGAGTCCATGGGAGATTAAGAACTATTTGCATAGTGCGAGAAATTGATCTTTGGATTTATACATCAATATTTCTTAGTTTGAAATTGATTATCAAAATAATCTTAGGGAATGATTTTTCAATAAAATATTTCAATAGAATGTAAATTTTTAAATAATTAGTTTTGTTACTAATAATCATTTTTGTCAACAATACAAGCTATCATATAATTTTATACATATTATACTATAATAGTTGTCAAGCCTAGATGTACACTTATATTTGATATTTTTGTCTAGCTGATGAATCAATTGATTAATTATGATTTAATTATCATAAGGTAGATATGAATCCTAATAGATGGAAAGCTTGAAGTTCTAGATTAAATAACATAAACACCAGAGTTTCTCATTTCACAAGGCATCCAAAACAATTGACATCGTTATATTAGAACAATGAATATGCTCAATGGGCATATCACCAAACACCTACCATTTTGTGTGGTATAGTTTGATTAAGTTGTATTGTTGAAAGAGACATTTGTTGTGCCCTCAGCACAAACACCCCTTTGGAATGGGAACCCTCTTTTCTTTTGCTTTGTCAAGTCGTTATGTCACTACCTTATTTTGCGTGCTCCCATTTTGGTGTCCCTAATGGTCAACTTACCTCCAAACTCTCATCTTGGGCTAACCATGTTTTGTCCCCTTCATCTTAGTTAAGTCTTGGAGCCTTCCAAATCTCTCCTTGGCAACTTTTTTCTACCAATGGCCTTGGGGCCTGCGGGCCCGCCTCGCCGGGTTTCCCTAGCCAAGTTTCCCCTGGGTGTTCACCGCTCTGAATGGCGGAAGGCTCCTGCCTTCCTGAACCCCGGGCCCTGGTTCCTTGTTTTTCGTCAGTTTAAACTTACAGGTGTTTTAGACTGCTTTCACCCACGCCGGGTTCGATCCACCGGACTTCTGTCCCCAGAACTTCGTTCCATTTTTGTCATTTCCAACGGCCAACCTACAGTGTCTTTGCGCCCTCCGCCCTCCGGGTTCCCCTTCGCCAATGATTTGAAAATGAATTTTCAATCGGTCATCTGACTACGTCTTTTTGGCCCCTGGACCTCGGACCTCCCACCATCGTCTGTGGGTTTGAACTCCACCAACCCACTAGCTGACCATATGGGCATTAAATGAAGGCATTAAATGCATGTCTGGGTATAAATATAGGGGCCGACCTATCATTTTCATTTGTTAGGTTTTCCAGAAGAGATCAGAGTGCTTTCTAGAGGAGATCAGTGCATCCATCATTTGCTGCCCTCGCGTCTGAGATCATCATTCAACCTTCCTTAGTTTATTTCACACCTTCTCCCATTGGAATTTCAAGGTAGGTTTGCTTCCCATTCCACCGATAGGTTTTTTATGATTTTATGCTTAAAATAATAAATAAACATGGGTTAAAATGCATTTAATTGATAAAACATGACAAAACCCACAAAACCCTTGTCCTCAAAATCTGGAAACACCTCCAAATCATCTCCTAACATTGAGCCAGAGCTAAACCATGTTGCCGTTGTTCTTTGTGTAGGGCGTTCACCCCCTCTGGGCCTGACCCCTCTTGACACCGTTAAGAAATTGAAAAATAGAAAACTTTTCAGATAGCAGGATGCCATCTTGGGCCAGCCACCCAGGATCTCTGTCAGTTGATCGTCATCAAACCTAACAAAAAAAACCTCAAAATCTGGCCTCCATCTCAGCCTCCCAGACCTACCTCGCTAGGACTCCCTTTCTGCATTTCCCACGAGTGTTTGTCATCCTAAATGGTGGAAGGCTCCCATCTTCCTGAACCCCAAGTCCCAACTCGTTGATATCCGATCATTCAAAATTGCAACACTTTAGACTGGTTATGTCCGCTTTGGGTCCGGTCCATCAGACTTCCATCCTAGGGACTCCACTTTGCCTTCGTCAGTCCCAAACAATGAAGAGGGTGCACCATTTTTCCCTCCGGGGTCTGTTTTCCTATTTATTTCCCAAATATTCAAATGTAAAAGGGTTGTGCCTTCGTAACACCAGGTCCCAGATTGCGGACTTCGGTTCGCAAACCACCGTGGAGTCCCCGCCATTTGAAACAGTTGTGGGGTGACGTCCTGACCATTTGAAATGGTTGTGGGGTGATATCCCCTACCTCCTGGGTCCCGACCCTCCATTCATCATCCCTACCTCTACCGGGCTCTGTCCACTGGGGTTCTGTCCTCTTTCATCCAATGCATAAGGGAAAAAAAATCGTCTTCCCAGCCTTCAGGTTCTGGCCCCTCGATGGCCTAGAGAAACTTCACAGAGAAGAACAGTGGCTAAACGCTCTACTAGGTCCGGTCTGCCGGGCCTCTCTTGTTGGGCTATTGTGCAACGATCGCCATTCTAAACGGCGAAACCTTGAAGCCTTCCTGCACCGCTGGGCCCACACACCTTGAAGTTTGAAGTAAACCATCAACCGTCTTTTGATGTTCCAGGTCCTGGACCCTGAAGTTCCGACCCTGAAACTCTATTTCTTCCAGGTTGTTTCAAATAGCAAAGTCCTAATAGATTTCCAGCCCTGAACCTCTGGGGGCCCTAAAATTGACCAAAATGACCTCAAATTTGAAAACCAACCTCGACCCACATGCTCAAATTTGACACTCTTCAACATGAGCCTTTAAAACCATCAAAATGTGAAGATGGGAGAAATCACCCAGATTGCCCCATCCTATTCTCCCTTTCAAAACAACATTCCTACTAGGGAAGTCTGGCCCCTTGGGGCCAAATTGTCTAAAATCCCTTCAAAAAGTGACTAACGACATCTAAAATAAAAGATTTAACTTTATTAATCATATGTTGTCTAATTGTATTTCATTGTACTCATTATGTCTATGTTTGCAGGATATATGGAATCAGGTGTAAGACCCTCGGGGGCAGCTACAGTATAGGACAAAGGAAAGAAAGCAGGCAAGACCCCTCGTGGAAAAGAGGATAAAGACCAAATGAAGTTCTAGTTTTAGGGTGAGCCTCTATGGTAAAAAATCATCACTGACTGGAAGGAAATCATGACACCAATATCGTCCACGTCGATATTGATAAATTCAAACAAAGGGTCAGGGTTCACCCAAAGACTAACAATGTAAGATTGATCAGACAAAGTGAGATTGAAAAAGTAGTAGGCTTCCCCCCATCTCTCATAGCCCCTGAATTGGTCATGGATTGTTGGCAGGCTTACCAACCACAGACACGAACCATTGTCGATACAGATGGAAACATCATCATTGATATGTCGGCTAAGGGAATTACTAGAACTTTTCACATTCCTACCTTTGAGGAGATGTAGGTTCCCACCATGGAAGAGGGAAAGGAAACATGGGATTAGGACCCTATGGGCTGCAAAAAGTTGATAAATCAGTATTAGCTCAAGGAGAAAAGGGGCAACGCTGCGAAGGTGCCTCAAGAACTCTTTCGCAACTATTTCTATGAGGACTACCATGACCTAGTAACCATGTTAAGCAGGGTGATGGGCCTCACTACCACTACATTTTTTCAAGAGTGGATGGTGTTCTTTGTTGAACAAATCCTCCGTGGGGACAAAGATGTCACCAAAAAAGCCACATTCTACTAGGGAGGCATCATAAGTGACTACTTCCATGAGCAGTTTATGAATGTGAAAAAGAGCTCTAAATTCTACATGAGCTCCTATCTGGTGTATTCACTAGATGAGTAGAAGCAATACAATGGATTATTTGTGGCACCCGATGAGGATTCAGGCCAAAGATTGAAGGTCTATGATAGATATCCCCAGCTACAGTTCATTAACTTTAAAAGGGAGTACTGCAGGGAAAATAACGCCTTCATCAGCTACATTATCAGGTTGCTCAGAGGGGATTTTGAGAGAAGGGTCTCTCATAGTGCGTGGGTGTTCTTGAAGCAGTACGCCTTCCTATTCATACAATTCCCCAAATTCACATATATTTGTGCCCAGGGTTTCATAGAAAGGCTGAATAAGCTGCCCCGGTACCCTAATGACCAAATTATAATATTAGAACTCTCCTGGCAGTTGCAGCATATGCATACAATCATCGATAGTAAACATTTGGAAGGGATCCCTTATCCCTTAGCCTTTGGTAAAGGAATGTATAAATTACAAACTTCCTAGTGTGCTGGGAATTCTGAAAAGGAATTGGCGGAGTGCCATTTTTTCCTACACACTACTCACCCATGGGTGGACCCATATGGGCATATAAGAAAGGCACTAGGACCAGAGTATGCCCACCTACATCACATTGAGGATTTTTGGGAAGACTGCCAAGATGACAAAGAGGTGTTTGTAAGACATTACATGAGGATGACCGCGTACTTTGTAAGAAGGGTGCAACTGTTTCCTATACCAGATCAAGTCAAGGAGGATGAAAGAACCATCATGGATCCCAGATATAATTTAGTCTCCAATGCAGTCTCCAACTTGCCATTGCTTGCAATAGATTGGGATGAGTAGGAGGTTGATTACCTTAACACTGTAACTAAACTAATCGTGACCTGAACTGAAGAATGGGTTAAGGGACAAGTAGCCCAATTAACGCAACAAGGAGTTGTCCTGACGTATGAAGGGATCAAGATTAAGCCTAGTGCCACAGAAGATGTCGCCGTGACAACTTCAACGGGTGGGACATCCAAAAATCCTTCGCTCAAAAGATCAAAGAAGAGGAAGGGGATGGAGACAGAATAGTCTCCAGACCCCAAGGTTTATTCAAGAAAGGAGTTCAGAGGCTCACCCTCTAAGAGGCCCAAACGAATAAGGAGCGCCACAAATTAGTCAACAATTTAAGAAGGTGAGGAAAAGAAAGAGGATCAGCCAGAACTTCCTTTGAATCCCCCTGTTTCAACCACCCTAGCATCTGTTTCCCAAGCCATGATCACCACATCCCCACCTGCGGTGGAAATCTTAGTCCACCTCTCCTCCTCACCCCCGGCTGGGCCCATAATAATGATTGACTCTTTCTCTATCGCGACTACTACACTTTCCTCTACCACCATGTCACCTACTACATCACTCCCATTAGCAACAATGATAGCACCAATTCCCACGCTAGCATTATCAGAGGATTTTTCATGACACATGCAAAATATCCCTTCCGACATCTCCTAGATCTTTTTGGACCCCACCATTCAAGTTGCTTTAGTGCAAGCCCTCGCTAGTGTTACACTTTCGCAACCTCCAATGGGACTTCCAGCAATGGAGGCCATAATGTTAATTGATGAAGAATGGGATAGGTGGGAGAAAGATGCCTTGAAGGTGATGGAGGAGGAAGCTGATGAATACTGCGAACACCTAGAGTATGAACACCGGTGAATTAATAGGGTGGTTCACAAAGAAGAAGAAATGAGGTCTTCTAAGAGTGGAGATGAAAAGGAGGGTACAGGTGGTAGAACCATCATACAAACCTTCAATGATGATCTTGAAGAGGAAATGGCCAGATAATTGAAGTATGATGAAGAAGAGACAAAAAGGTCACCTCCTAGAAGAGAAGGGAAAGAAGGCGGCTAGATAGTGGAAAATTTAGGACTCCCTATGGGGGAACAACAGGAGGATGTGCCACCTCCTTACAGAGAAGGAGATATAGAAGAGGACAAGCCTAAGGGGCATGAGCACGAGGACAAATAGGTTGAAGAAAGCAAAGAGAAGGGAATTGAGATAGAGGAAAGTCCCTAGGGGCGATTTCCTACTAATCCTCCCATCAAATTCCTCATGTTCATCCAAGATTTTGATGAGGAGGAAGTAGACAACACTAAAATCAAAGAAAGGACTCCCACAGGTGAACAAACAAAGATCTAGAAAAAGGAAGGCGAGGGTGATCGAGAATCACCTAAGGGAAAATCCACTATGCCCGACTAGCTGGAGGGGTAGGTTGAAAAGAAGACTCCTACCCCAAAGGATCCAAGAGCAAGGCTAGAAGCTATCCTAGCCCAAGCGTAGATCTCAACTAGGAAGGAGAAGAAGCCTAAAGTTAGATCCAAGCCAACGATGGATGCTTCTGAGTCCCGAACTCTGCAAATTGCAACACTGGTGGTAGGCCAAGAGGGAGTAAGCTATAATGTCTCCACCATTAACTTGGGAACTACTACTAGAGAGCAAAAGGTGGAGCATCTTGAGGAGTCGGTGGCTACGGTGGTGCACCTAATACAATAAGATAAGGTCTTGAATGATGAGATTAAAGCACAGGTAGCCACCTTGACATATTACATCCAATAATGGTCTTTAGTTGAAGACATGCCTACCACATTCACGACTCCACCCCAACTCCTGTCCAAGGAGAAAATTAACAAGATGGAAAAGAGAAAGAACTTAGATAAAACTACAAAGAGCTGGTTCAGATAGGTTCTATACATCAGGAACATGGGTATCATCTGGGCTATTCAGACAGCCAACAAGTTCTTGGATTTACAACAGTGACTGGAGGGCACAAAGAAGCTCTACATTGACTTCCCTACAACATATAATTCAACCTATCCAAATATTGAGGCTATCCTCTGGCTACCAAAAGCCACATGGGAGAACGAGCTCACACTAAAAAGGGAAAATCATTGGTTAGTGGACATGTGGAAGTGGGACTTTGTTAACATGAGAAAGGTTGGAGTAGATAATGGATAAAGTGGATCTAGACATCAAATGGGTTAAAGAAATCAGGGTGGATTGCTCTCGATATTTGAGGCTATTGACGAGATATGGCATACCCGTGATGCAAATTGATCCAGAGAAAATGAAGCCCCATTTCTAGAAGAAGATGGAGGATGAGATTTCAAATGAGATAACCATGGATTTCATGAGTTTTTCCACCCGTTCCTTCACCCAGTTAGAGCTATTCGGAGATTACACCACCAAGTATGATGAAGACTGGAAGAGGTTTGAGGACAACTCCAAGGAATGGAGTTATCAAGTACTACGGTTTGAGATCATAGAAGTCAAAAAAATCCAATCGGTGATTCTAAAATTCATGGAATATGTAGCTTTGAGGAAGCAGGAAGGCAACCCTATTATCAATGAAGAAATTCTAAAGGAATAGCTACAACAAAAAGAGCAATCAGCAAAAGACAAAATGCTACAGTGCTATCACTAGAAGACAAAATAGGGATGAAGACAAAATTGTATTTTAAATTGTAATATATTTGGGGGGTAGGTGGAACCCTAGTTTGTAGTGAATCTTGGCCACACAATGAGATTAAATCTTGGCCATTCGTTCTACTATTTGGGCACTATAAATAGGGGGTCTCCTCTCATTTTCCAGAGAGATTTGAGTTGTTGTAAAGACATGCTGCAGAAATTTCTAATGAAAATACATTGACTTGGTGCATTTTCTTAGTTCTTCACATGTTTCATGATTCAATCTCCATTTTTAGATGCTTTATTTAGATTTACATTGCTGTTTTAAGTTAGATTTAAACTGCTTAAATAGATTTTGGTAATGTTGTTTTGAGGTCATGAAAATTGCTACTATGTAGAAGCCTTCCTAGTCCATACATTTTGTTGTTTGCTACTGGTAAATAGTTGTGCAAAGTTAGTCTAGGCTTGAATTCAAAGCTTCTCCACACTTTTATTTTTTTTCATGCATGTATATGGTGAATGAATGGTGAAATATCTGTAGGCCTTAGAAGATAGCACAAATTTCATGAGATTGTGAAATTTCTAGTTAAGTGAAATTTTGTTTGAAGGAAGTTGTCCATGGTGAGAACTCCATGATTACTGTTCACAGTTAGTTGCTGATCCAGGAACCTTCCCTCTTCCCTACTTTTTTTCTCTTTTTTTTAGAAACAACCTATGCTAAGGTTCATTGCTCATTGTAAAGCCAAAACTTAAGGGAAAACATTGAAGTTTTAGATTGTTGTTTGAACCTACAACCAATTACACCTTAATTCCCATCTTTGAAACTTCAAATTTTAAGATCTACTTTGCATCCAGCTATGTAATTCTTCCATGTGATTACTAGAAAAATCACATCAAACATCAACTAAGGAGTTCCATGCAAGTCATGACCTGACACCTGAGAGACCTTGGGGAGATTTTCAACAACTTTCCTGTTGGAAATTTCCTTTCAAGAGAGGTATTTGCATCTATGCACTGCCTGTGTTGAGAAAGTGTAAAAAATACCCATCAACAGAACTGGCGCTAGAAGAAGGGCCTTGTGAAGTTGGATTGAATTGGATCATTCTCCCTAGAAATATTTCAAAGAGTCCTACGACCAACACCAAACAAGGGAGAATTTCAATAGTTGCAGCCTCCCACAAGGGAAAAATGAACTAAGGGAGGAAACGCTGCTTCTTCCTCTTGCTCTACCCCACCCACTTCCCTTCCACCTCCATCTCCATTAAGCTCTTGTCCATCCTCCACCCAGCCATACCAAACTTCCTTTTCACCCCTCATCTCCGACAGCTAGGGAGTTTCCTCTCTCCTGGCCTTGCAAGTTCAAGGTACAGTTCAAACAGCCGCCGCCCAGGTGTAGTCCCAGGCTATTGTTTTACTATAGGTAAACTCCAAATTGTTGTCCCTCAATAGAAAATACCACCTCCACCTCCTGCCATAGCTTGGTTGCTAAAAAATCCCTCACCATTGCACTTTGGCTTGTACCACAACATGCCCAAGAATCCAAAGGGCTTCTATTCAGAATTCGATCATCGTGACCCATAAAGAAAACATAAGAACACATCAAGATATTTGAAACAAAAATCATAGGCATGCAAATTGGTCATGAAGACGTTACATTCCACCTTTTTCCGTACTCACTGGGTGAGGAGGCTTTCTATTGGTACATCAATTTTCCCATGGGGTCCATCACCATGTGGGACCTCATGAAGAATGCTTTCCTACAAAAGTAAAAGATTTTGATCAGCCCCTCAGAGCTATACCGACATTTTATGTCCATTAGGAGGGAGGTTAATGAGTCCATTGGATCCTTTAATGATCATTTCCATCGTGCCTTCACAAGGCTTCAAGATCCATACATACATAATTATGTTGCAGCCCTCTCTGTCTACTACACAACATTAGATAATCTCACATCAACTTTGGTAAAGAGGATGCATCTGCCACTCACAACACTAGTGACTGCTTATGCGAAGGTGGTTGTTTCCAGTGCAAATTTGGGTAAGAATATCTCTAGTCTGTTGCCTTCATTGGGAGTAGTAGCTCACCCGATGCAAGTCCAGTGGCTTAATCAAGAATTCGCTCACCAAACCCCTCTTATGAACCAAGTGCCTCAGCTGCCCATCGTTTCGCACCTTGGACAACCAATGAATCATGCACCTCCCATGCCTTCTTATTTGTAGTCTCAGCAATGACAAAGTTATCCTCAAGCTCCCCAACAATAACAGGTGTATTCTCAGAAGCTACAAGCACCATTGTACTTGTCGGGACCAAAATTCCCTCTAGAGCATCAAAATCAGCCAATGGCCCTACCTTCTTTCCGCAAAACCTAGTACAATAGTTGAGCAGCACTGCTGAGAAGGACAAATTGGAAGAATTGATTGAGATGATAAGGAAAATTTCCATGGAAATGACACACTTAAAGAATCAAAATACTCAATTGCAGGCATCCCAGCATAACATCTAGGGTAATTTCAATTGGGAAAGTCGAGACAAAAAGTATGGTAGGGACAACCAAGAAGCAAGCACCTCTTCTGGGCTAAACTATGATAGAGGGTAGAATTCAAATCAAAACTTCGAAAGGAGACCTTCTCAAAGGCAAAATCGTATGTGGAATACAAGACCCAATAACAGAGGTGTCCCTATGCCTCTTGATTAGCCAACCAACAATGAAAAGACGACCAGTGGAGTGTACCTCACTGAGGCAGCCTTGTCCGAATGGTGCTGGATTCACAAGACCAATAGACATTCCAAGCTGGATTGTCTCAAATTCTAGACAATAGCGGAAATCCTCCAAATTGAGGTCCAAAATGTGGTTCATGGTGTCGGTTGTAGAGACATCATTCCATCTGAGCCTTATGACTCTTCCTGTCTTGTGGTTAACCAAGTGCCATTACCACAAAGAAGCCACAATGAACTCGAGGTTGAGGCCACCCCTGTTAAGAGCGAAGAAGTGCAGGAGGTAAGTAACGAACAAACCTTGGCTCATCTTTTCGATTCAGTAGATAATGGTCCACTAAATGAGGAAGAAACAAATATAGATAAAGTTCACATGTTCCATCAAAGAGTAACTCCCTAATTCCTCAGGAATAGGTAGGTGGGTGGACCTTTTACGACTTCTACTCCACCAAATAATTTTACTACCCCACTTGACCCTAATGCCAGCAATAACCCTAGGAATCCCCATGTAGCCACTCAGTATCTCCATAAGGATATGCCTCAAAATCAGTCACAAAATTAGCCTCAAGGAAAATCACAAAACTAGCCAAATGAAGTAAAGTCCCAACCTTCTAGCTCTGCCATAGGCTGAGCCTTTGATTCTGAGATGAAAAAAATGGGTGAATATGTGGCAAAAGAGTTCAAGAAAGTAAACTTTAGTTTATCTACCTTTGAACTACTCAAATTCTCTATTGTAAGGCATGCCTTCTTTAGGGTACTCAATGGGACCCCATCCTCTAACACAACACAAGAGACATATGCCAAAAGAGTCACCTTTGAAGAACCCAGACAAGAACCTGTAGTTTAGGATAGTACCGGGAAAAAGAAGGATATTCCCTCAAATTGATCTACAAGTAAGCGGCTGAAAAAGGAACTAGATCAAAACAATAGGCATATTTCCAAATATCAGCCATTTGGGCAGACTAAGGATAAAACTGGTGATAAGAATAGGATGTAAGTAGCTTAGATAGTTAGGTCCCCAGGCCTCTTCCAAGGAAAATTTGAAAGTCCCCCTTTCCTTATCACCATTCAGATATTTGGGAAGAACTTGCACAATTGCTTACTTGATTCAGGAGCGTCTGCCAATGTTATACCCCTGGCAGTGTGCAAGGCTCTTGGGATTACTCCCACACCCTCAAGAAGAAAGGTGACCCAATTGGACAAAACATAAATCAACATCGTGGGAGAAATGAATCGGATCCCGATGCAAATTGTTGTAGATCTAAGGATACAATTGGTCATTGATATTAAAGTGGTGGACATTCCTGATGCGTATGGGATTATTTTGGGAAGAGACTTCACTAGAACGTTGAATGGGTATGCTGCCATAGAGCATTCTCACATGTGGTTTCCATGAAAAGGGCTGCCAAGTCAAATCCATATAGACTGTGAGCCTCATATGAAGTACATGATCATGAAGTACAACAACCTAAACGAGGTTTTGTTTGTTGAGACATAATTGGGAAATTATTGTCCCTTTTCCTGCTAGGACAAAGTTGAACCCCAAGAAGAGTTGGCTGTTGAAGTACTCTCTGTACAATGCAGCCCTCCAACCAACTTCACTCAAATTCCTCAAAGTACAGAGATGCTAGTAGAATCAGATGATAATACTAATGAAACGACAACTTGGGACAACTCAATGGTTTCTAGGAATTCATGGAAAAATGTGCAAAGGAACAACTTAGTTTGGGTGCCCGAATGGACTTCCAAGATCTCTCATTGCCAAATTGGTATAGGATTCACAATGTTGCCCACTCCAAGTTTGAGTGCTGCTTGTGCCAAACAGTGGTAGAGAATGTCAAGAAATCATCTATCCAGAGTCATAAGGAAACACCAAAGGAAGTGTTAGCAGAACCACCTGCTGTTAAATACACTGAGTTGGAAGATTCCCCGAAGGTCACGCAGGAAACCACCCCACCAGAAAGAAACGAAATCCTAGTTGAGCCTGAAGTCAAAGAGCTTTCCAAATTTTAGACGCTTCAATTTGATGGGTCCAAGTCAAAACAAGGAGCTAGTGTTGAGTTCAAACTCATCATCTCAACGGGTAAGACCTTTCTTGTTTCCCATAGGCTGCAGTTTTATTGCACCAATAATGTGGCCAAATACGAGGTGTTAGTCCATGGTCTTCTTATGGCCCTAAAGAAAAAGTTCAAAATGCTACAAGTGTTTGGTGATTCTAAACTCATAGTCAAACAGGTTAGAAGATTGTATTCCTTCCATGATAGAAGACTCGCAAATTATAGGCATAGGGTTTGGGATCTTTTAGAAGGTTTAGATGCATTTAATATACAACTGATCCCTCGTGCTCAAAATTATACAATCGATGCCTTAGCTTAGGCAGCCAATACTTTGTTACCCCTCTCCTTGTCTAGGCTTAAGAAATTCATAGTTGAGTTGAGATCCACACCGTCCATCCTAGATAATGTCACTCATTTTTTAGGTCTTCAATGATGATAAACATATCCTTGAGTTCATCACGAGTTTTGATGTCCTTGCCACCCAAATAATTGATGAAACTGATCCGGAGGAGGCCGAATTGGATATAGGAGTAGTCAACCTAAAAAACCAACACAATTCCCAGGGGCATGGTTCAACTTGAATGCATATTTAATTTGGATCAGATTAGAGACCAGGACCGACAAATGAAGAAGGAAGCCATAAGCAACCAGTGTGATGCTCACAACCTTGGGACCCCAGAGGAGACCAAAAATGTTTTCATTGGAAAAGTGTGCATGCCTGGTGAAAAGAAGGGAATCATTGATGATTTTTAGAGGTATCATGACGTGGTGGCATGGAGCTATGAAGATTTGAAGACTTATGACACCTCCATCATCATGCACACCATCCCTCTCAAGACAAAAGCTAGGTCATTCCACCAATGACAACATCCTATCAATTCCTTGCTAGATCCCATCATTTACAAAGAGGTACAGAAGTTACTTTCAATAAGAATTATCTTCCCAGTCAAGCACTCCACGTGGGTGGCCAACTTGGTCCTGATTAGAAAAAAGAATGGAGAAATTAGGCTGTGTGTAGACTTCCGCAACTTGAATAGAGCTTCGAAGAAGGATAACTACATGGTACCTTCATTGGATGAGGTATTGAAGATCATTAATAGCTCCCAAATGATGTCCTTCCTCAATGGGTACTCTGGATATAACCAAGTTATGGTGCAGTATGAAGATTTCCATAAGACATCACTCACCACCAAGTGGGGAACCTTCACTTATAGGAGAATTCCTTTTGGGATCATCAATGTTGGTGCCACTTTCCAACGTGCCATGGATATTTCCTTCAAAGATATGATTGGAATGTGCATAATCATATACATGGACGATTTAACTGTGTTCTCTAAAAGGAGAAGTGATCATGTCTCCAATTTATACAAGGTGTTTCAAAGGTGTAGGGAGTTTGGAGTTTCCCTCAACCCAAAGAAGTGCATTTTCGGTATGACTAAGGGTAGGATTCTTGGACATGTTATTTCAGAGCAGGGGATCTCCATAGATCCTGAATGTATTCAATCTTTGCTAAGGATCCCGATGCCAGGTAGTAAGAAATAATTGGAATCCTTATTCAGAAAGATCAACTTTTTTTCAGGAAATTCATCATGGGTTTTGCTGAGATTGTTAAACCAATCAATGACATGTTAAAACTTGATGCCAAAATTGTGTGGAATCCCAAAGCTAAACATGATTTTGAAGAAATCAAATGGGCCATTGCTGAGGCACCTGTACTAGTCAATCTGAACTATCTGAAGTTGTTCTAAATCTATTCATTTGCTTTAGAGAATTCTTGTGCCAACATCCTGACTTAGAAAGATGATGAAGGAAAGGAGCACCCAATCACCTTCATGAGTGCACCATTGAAGGATACTAAATTACGCTACCACAACGTAGAAAAGAAAGCATATGCCCTAGTTAGGGGAGTGAAAAAATTTAGGCATTATATCTTGGAAAACAAAGTGTTCACCATTGTCCTTGACCCTGTAGTGAAAATGCTACTCATACAAAATGAATTGGGCAAATGAAGAGATAAATGGGTCACATTACTCCAGGACTATGATATGGAAATCCAACTGATGAAGTTGGTGAGAGGGAAAGTGCTTACCCGCATGATTGTCGAAGTAGTAGCAGGAGCAGGACCTAAACTCACTGTGCAACAATACTAGCTCGAAGATGTTTCCTTGAGAGAGTGGTACAAGGATGTTGTTTATTATTTGTGTAATCAGAAGTGTCCACCTCACTTACAAGGAGTCCAAAAACATGCTCTTAGATTGAAAAGTAGTAGTTACATGTTGCAAGGGTCCATTTTTTACAAGAAGAATTATGAAGGCATTTGTCTGAGATTCCTTGGAAAGGAGGAAGCAGACTGAGTCTTGAAAGAGTTTCATGACAAGTTCAACACTGGTCATGGATCTAGACCTTCCACTGCACATCATATATTAAGAGCAGGGTATTATTGGCCAACCATCTTCAAGGATGCTTATTGTCATATTCATTCGTGTCACACATGTCAGACTGTCGCCACCAAGTAGAAGAATGTTGCTATCCCATTGCAGCCCATGTTGGACGTGAGGCCATTTGCACAATGGGGTCTCAATTTCATTGGTCCGGTAAGCCCTCCATCATCTGTAAGACACAAGTACAGTCTTATCGCTACTGATTATTGCACTAGATGGACAAAAGCAATTGTATGTAAGCAATGTACAACTAAGGTAGTTGTGAATTTCTTAGAAAGTTTTATTTTAAATCACTTTGGTTGTCCTTATGCGTTGGTGTGTAATAATGGACCTACTTTTGCTTCATTAAAATTTTCTAGTTGGGCCTTCGACTATGGAATTTCCCTTAAATTTTTGTCAAATTACTACCCTCAAGGCAATGGCCTTGCTAAGTCCACAAACAAGAACCTGATGACAGTGATCAAGAAATTGCTCGATAAGAATCCCAATGACTAGCATACCCATCTTTGATTCACCCTTTGGGCAGACCACACCCACCATAAGGCTTCCCTTGGTGATTCCCCATTCCATCTTGTTTACGGCCTAGAGCCCATATTTCCTATCCACTTGAAGATCCCTACTCTCCAATTTATCAATGAATTTTAGGAAGGGAGGGACCATAGAGAAGCTCAATTAGCTAAGCTCTTGCATTTAGAAGAATTCTGAGACCGTGCAATAGAAATTTTTTCGAAACATCAGGGCATAGTTAAGAGATGGTTCGACCACCGAGCCAAAATCAAGGCCTTTAGAATTATAGATTTAGTCCTGTATTGGAACAAGACCCATGAAAAGAAAGGAGGACATCACAAATTCGACAAGATTTGGATTGGCCCCTTTCAAATAGCTGAAATATTGGGAGAAAATTCTTTCCAGCTAAAGACCTTAACTAGTGAACACGTCTCATTGCAGTCAATGGGCAACACCTCAAGTATTACTTCCAAGCCTGAGCTCTATTGAGCTCTTTCTTGTAAATACTTGTACATAGGTTAGAATAGGTTTCCTTTTGGCTTGCTTTCCTTTTGGCTATTTCACATTTCTCTATTTTGCTTGTTCCCTAACTGTTTTGTTTTGAAGAGGATGTCCTTCATCCCACTACGGCAGTCATGCTTGTTCAATGAATGGTTCACTTTGCTGTCCATCCTTAGTGTTCTTCATCTAAACATTCATTCCTGACTTTTGGTCACTGAAGGCTGCCTAGGAATGGTTTCCTCATTTTAACTCTACTTTAGAACTTGACCCTGGGTTGGCTCTTTTTATGCATAACTCAGATATTGCACAAAACGTATATTAATTATTTCCAAAGGACTATACAAGGGTTGCTACAATATCCTAGTAAATGAAAATCCTAAGTTTGCTCCAGTGACCACTATGGTTCCCAAACCTATTATAGGATTTAGTGCTTACACAATCAAGCAAAAGATAAGTGGGAAAAATAACATTGAAAGAAACATCAAAACATAAAAAAGGAAGAAATTTTGAAATTAAGCGACTGTATGGGTGTGCGGATAACTCTACTAGGGCTATGGACACCTGACTAGTAGTAGAGAAATATTCATGGGATCACAACGACAACTCCATTGGGGCTATGGATTCCTGAATGGAAAAGGGGAAATGTCTAGGTTACTTTTGGTGTTGGATGATTTATGTAGCTTGCTCGATTGTATTAGCAGCCACTTGTCACAACTCCATGGAAAGGAATGAATTCACCAGACACACTTTTGAGATGTTTTGTAGAATGACCCAACTAAGGATCTTGTCCTCCTAGTTCACTCTTGGATGTCTGCTCTTGGTTTGCGAAACCAAAGATTTTGGGTACATAATGAACGCTTATCCCTAGAACACTCAGGAGTGTTTACCAATGGAGTCAACATTTGTTGTGCCCTCAGCACACACACCCCATTTGGAATGGGGACCCTCTTTTCTTTCACTTTTTTGGGTCGTTCTATCACTACCTCATTTTGCGTGCCCCCATTTTGGTGTCCCTGATGGTCAACGTACCTCCAAACTCATCTTGGGTTGACCATGTTTCATCCCCTTCATCTACTTAACTCTTGGAGCCTTTTGAATCTCTCCTTGGAAGTTTTCTTCTGCTAGTGGCCTTGGGGCCTAGTAGGCCCGCCTCGCCAGGTTTCCCTAGCTAGGTTTCCCTTGGGTGTTTACCATTCTGAATGGTAGAAGGCTCCTGCCTTTCCGAACCTCAGGCCCTAGTTCCTTGTTTTCTGTCAATTTAAACTTATGGGTGTTTCAGACTGCTTTCGCCTGTGCTAGGTCCGGTCCACCAGACTTCCATCCTCAAAACTTTGTTTCATTTTTTTCCATTTACAATGACCAACCTGTGGTGTCTTTCTTCCCTCCACCCTTCGGATTCCCCTTCGCCGACAATTTGAAAAGGAAGTTTTAAGTGGCTGTTTGATTGCATCTTTATGGCCCTCGGACCCTGGACCTCCTGCCACTATCCGTGGGTTTGAACTCAACCAACCCACCGACTGGCCGTATGGGTATTAAATGAAGGAATTAAATGCATGCCTAGGTATAAATATAGGGGCCAACCTATCATTTTCATTTTTCAAGTTTTCTAGAAGAGATCAGAGTGCTTGCCAGAGGAGATCAGTGCATCCATCGTTCACCACCCTCACGTTCAAGATCATCATTCAGCCTTCCTTAGTCGATTTCACATGTTCTCTCATTATAATTTCAAGGTAGGTTTTCCGTCCATTCCACCGAGAGTTTTTTATGATTTTACGCTTAACATAATGAATAAACATGGGCTAAAACACATTTAATTGATAAAACATGACAAAACCCACAAAACCCATATCCTCAAAATCTGAAAACACCTTCAAATCATCTCCTAACATCAAGTCGAAGCTAAACCATGTCGTCAACATTCTTTTTGCAGGGCGTTTGCGCCCTCTGAGCCTGACCCTTCCTATCACCATTAAGAACTTGAAAAATAGAAAACTTTTTAGACGGCAGGATGCCATCTCGGGCCCGCCACCCTAGATCTCTGTCAGCTAATCATCGTAAAACCTAACAAACAAACCCTCAAAATTCGGCATCCATCTCAGCCTCTTGGGGCCACCTCGCCAGGACTCCCTTTCCGGGTTTCCCTTGAGTTTTTTCCAACCCGAATGGCAAAAGGCTCTCACCTTCTCGAACCCCGGGACCTGGCTTGTTGATTTCTGGTCATTCAAAATTGCAACACTTTAGACTGGTTTTGTCCACTCCGGGTCCAGTCCACCGGACTTCCATCCTGGGGACTTCACTTTTCCTTCGCCATTCCCAAATAGTGAAGAGGGTGTGCCTTTCTACCCTCTAAGGTCCATTTGCCTATTTCTCGTCCAAAGATTCAAACTTAAAAGGGTTGTGCCTTCATAACATCAGGTCCCAGTTTGCGGACTTCCATCCACGGGCCATCATGGAGTCCCCACCATTTGAAATGGCTGTGGGGTGATGTCTCCCCATCTCTTGAGTCTTAGCCCTCCACTTTCCATCCCTACCTCCACCGGGTTTTGTCCACTTTCATCTAATGCATAAGGGAAAAAAAACCCATCTTCCCAGCCTCCGGGTTCCGAGCCCTCGATCAGCTAGAGAAACTTCACAGAGAAGACTAGTAGCCAAATGCTCTGTCGGGTATGGTCCGCTAGGTTGCTCCTTCTGGGCTTCTATGCAATGACTGCCATTCTGAACGGTAAAACCCTGACACCTTCCCACACCCTTGGGCTCGAACACCTTGAAGTTTGAAGTAAACCATCGATCGTCTTTTGACCTTCCAGGTCCCGAAACTCCATTTCTTCCAAGCTGTTTCAAAAAGTGATGTCCTAATAGCTTTCTAGCCTTGAACCTCTGGTACTGATACATTTTGACTCAAATTTTGACAAAAGTTTGTCAGAATTTTGATGAACTTTTTAAGAATTATTTTGTCAATTTTTTGAGAGTGGAGATGAAGAGGAGGGTATAGGTGGTAGAACCATCATACAAACCTTCGATGATGATCTCGAAGAGGAAATGGCCAAACAATTGAAGCATGATGAAGAAGAGACAGAAAGGTCACCTCCTAGAGGGGAAGGGTAGGAAGGTGGCTAGACAACGAAAAATGTAGAACTCCCTATGGGGTAACAACAGGAGAATGTGCCACCTCCTTATAGAGAAGAAGGAGATACAAAAGAGGACAAGCCTAAGGGGCATGATCATGAGAACAAATAGGTTGAAGAAAGAAAAGAGAAGGGAATTGAGATAGAGGAAAGTCCCTAGGGTCGATTGCCTACTAAGCCTCCCATCAAACACCTCATGTTCATCCAACTCTCCGATGAGGAGACATGAAACAACACTAAAATCAAAGAAAAGACTCCCACAGGTGAACAAACGAAGATCCAGACAAAGGAAGACGAGGGTGATCAAGAATTGCCCAAGGGAAAATCCGCCACTATGCCTGACTGGATGGAGAGGCAGGTTGAAAAGAAGAATCCTACCCTGAAGGATCCAAGAGCAAGGATATAATCTATCTTGGTCTGGGCGCAGATCTCAACGAAGAAGGAGAAGAAGCCCAAAGTTAGATCCAAGGTAACGATGGATGCTTCCGGGTCCCGAATTTTGCAAATAGAAACACCAGTGGTAGGCCAAGAGGGAGTAAGCTATAATGTCTCCACCATTAACTTGGGAACTACTACTAGAGAGAAAAAGGTGGAGCATCTTAAGGAGTCAGTGGCTACAATGGTGCACCTAATACAACAAGATAAGACCTCAAAAGATGAGCTTAAAGCACAGGTAGCCGCCTTGATAGATTACATCCAACAATAGTCTTTAGTTGAAGATATGCCTACCACATCCGTGGCTCCACCCCAACTACTATCCAAGGAGAAAATTGACAAGATGGAAAAGAGAAAGAACTTAGATAAAACTACAGAGAGTTGGTTCTGACAAGTTCTATACATTGGGAACATGGGTATCCGCCAGGCTATTCCAACAACCAACAAGTTCTTTGATTTACAGTAGTCACTGGAGGGCACAAAGAAGCTCTGCACTGACTTCCCTGCAACATATAATTCCACCTATCCAAAGGTCGAGGCTATCCTCCAGCTACCAAAAGCCACATGGGAGAATGAGCTCGCACTAAAAAGGGGCGAACTTTGGTTAGTGGATGTGTGGAAGCGGGACTTTGATAATAGGAGAGAAAGGTTGGAGTAGATAATGGATAAAGTGGATCTAAACATCAAATGGGTCAAGGAAATCAGGGTGGATTGCGCTTGATATTTGAGGCTAATGACGACATATGACATACCCATGGTGCATATTGATCTAGATAAAATGAAACCCCATTTCTAGAAGAAGCTGGAGGACAAGATGTTAGATGAGATAACCATGGTTTTCATGAGTTTTTCCGCCCACTCCTTCACCCAGTTGGAGTTGTTTAGAGATCACGCCACATAATATGATGAAGACTGGAAGAGGCTTGAGGACAACTCCAAGGAATGGAGTTATCAAGTACTACAGTCTGAGATCATAGAAGCCGACAAACTCCAACCGGTGATTCTAAAATTCATGGAATATGCAGTTTTGAGAAAGTAGGAAGGCAACCCTATTATTAGTGAAGAACTTATAAAGGAATAGCTACAACAAAAAGGCAAATCAACAAAAGAAAAAATGCTATAGTGTTGTCACTAGAAGAAAAAATAGGGATGAAGACAAAATTGTATTTTAAATTATAATATATTTGGGGGGTAAGGAGAACCCTAGTTTGTAGTGAATCTTGGCCACACAATGAGATTAAATATTGGCCATTCATTCTACTATTTGGGCACTATAAATAGGGGGTCTCCTCTCATTTTCAAGAGAGAGTTGAGTTGTTGTAAAGACACGCTACAAAAATTTCTAATGAAAATACATTGACTTGGTGCATTTTCTGAGTTCTTCACATGTTTCATGATTCAATCTCCATTTTTAGATGCTTTATTTAGATTTACATTGTTGTTTTAAGTTAGATTTAAACTGCTTAAATAAATTTTTGTAATGTTCTGTGGTCATGAAAATTGTTGTTGTGTAGATGCCTTCCTAGTCCATACTCTTTGCTATTTGTTGTTGGTAAATAGCTATGCAAAGTTAGTCTGGGCTTGAATTCAAAGCTTCTCCACACTTTTATCTTTGTTCATGCATGTATATGGTGAATGAATGGTGAAATATCTGTAGGCCTTAAAAGATAGCACAAATTTCATGAGACAATGAAATTTCTGGTTAAGTGAAATTTTGTTCGAAGGAAGCTGTCCACGGTGGGAACTCCATGATTATTGTTCACAATTAGTTGTAGATCCAAGAACCTTCCCTCTTCCCTGCTTTTTTTTCTCTTTTTTTTAGAAACAACCTATGCTAAGGTTCATTGCACATTGTAAAGCCAAAACTTAAGGGAAAACATTGAAGTTTTAGATTTTTGTTTGAACCTACAACTAATTACACCTTAATTCCCATCTCAAAAACTTCAAATTTTAAGACCCACTCTGCATCCAGCTATGTAAGTCTACCCTATGATTACCAGAAAAATCACGTCAAACATCAACTGAGGAGTTCCATGCAAGTCATGACCTGACACCCGAGAGACCTTGGGGAGATTTTCAACAACTTTCCTATTGGAAATTTCCTTTCAAGAGAGGTAGTCCATCTATGCACTGTGTGTGTTGAGAAAGTGTACAAAACACTCATCAAAAACATTGTGTTGTGGGTTTGATCCCAGACCACTATAAAAATTGTTAGCATTAGCTCCATTTTTTGGCAAGGTAGAGGGCTGTAAAACTATTATGGTGCACAATTTGTAAGTTGTTTGGATACACCTATTTATGCTTCATCCTCATCAATTGTAGCTTTTTGTCACACTTTCACAATCTCAATAACCCTAGACACTATCTTTCACCAAAAAGAAGATAGCCCTTCGCAATGAAAGTTTCTTGAAATCCTTCTTCATATAAGAAATGTTGAGGCAGTCCATGATGATTGGGAAGAGCTTATGAAACAAACAATAAAATTCTCTCTTCATCTTTCCTACCATACACATGTTGTGGTTTTCATTTTCAATAAAGCTTGTGGGCTTATACTCTTTTATACATGGTTGTTTTGCATAAATAATTAATTTATTGTTAATGCCTTATTGTTTTCTTAAGTAATATTAGGAAAATGACTTTTAAATAAAATTTTTCTTTATAAATCACATTTTCTAAATTGAATACAATTGAAATTTGTAAAGTATTAGTTTTCTTAATAATTATAATCTTTGTCCAAAATTTAAGGTATTATATATTTTGTGTTAATACAGTGTATATTTGATGTTTTTGTACAAGTAAATCAATTGTTTGATTCATTAAAATCAGAAGATAGTTCTTGTGTTCAGGAATAGGATTTACTAGTTGCAAAGTGGCTACTAAATTGTACATTATGTGCTATCTTCCTAACATCAAATTAATAAGTATGCTTTTGAAAAAGTGATTCAATTAGTATAGTTATGTCTTTTGGAAAAGTGATTCCATTAGTTTAGTTATAATGGACATCAAAAGTGGCTTTTGTAAAAAGTGAAGATGTTATAAGTAGTATCAACTCCATAATTCTAGGATTCGAATGACATGCATACTTTTTCAAGGTATTTTAATTGAATTAGAAGCTACATATTGTTTGCAGGGAACATTAGAAATATGTCACCAAATGTATACAACAATTTTTCTAGACATATATATATATATATATATATATATATATATATATATATGTAAGAACAAGTGTATGGCGTTAAATGTAGAACTACAAAATCCATGCTTGTTTTTCTTCCTACCATAATGGCATAATGAGGGCACATGGCCTATATCAAGAACCCTAAGAAAGAGAAGAATGAAACATGCAAGGGAGATACCATGGAAATTCAACATTCATTATTATTTTATTCGAATGACAAGGCAGGCCTTGTTTTGAGGAAATACGAAAAACACAATAGTAAATCTATACAAGAATTTGTGCATATACATATATGTATGTAAGAAAAAAATGAATGATGTGAAATGGGAAGCCAGAGTAGAACGCGATGATTTTAACAATGGTTTGTTGCTTAAGAAGCACCACATTCACTATTTGTACAATACATCTTAATCAATATAAAACCCTGCAACTTGCTACCAATAGGAAAATTAAGCACTGAATGAAAGGAATGAAGAATAAATAATGTGCTATGAAACCAACACCACAATGGCTCTCTCGACAATGCAACTTAATAAATATACTTTCTCACACATTTTGCAATGCATCAATGTTAGACCCCTTCAGCCTAGTATCAAAAGCAACAATAAATAGAGAACCAAAGACATGAACAATAAATTAATCAACTAAATATTTATTTCACTTCCAAAAAGATGTACTAAACCCGTTGGAATAAAAAAGGAAGCATTAAAAGTGACTAAGTATATGTGCAAAATGATCAAAGACAATGGCAAAGTAAAAATAATTAATGGTATTTATGGCTAGTCAAATGAATCTATTTACTAACATGCTAGCATTATATAGTTGGGAGAGGTAAAAAAAAATTGTGGAGCACCTATGTTGAAGTGAATGTATATGTAGTTCATTGAATTGGAAGAATCGCCACATAGAAAATCCAACATGTACATAGTAGAGCACTTTTGGCCTGCAGGGTATGCAGTCTAAAATGTTATAAAACCCATGGAAAATTCCATAATTTATAATTTCATGATGAATGTCATGAATTTTAAAGACATGGAAAATGCCACAAATTTTATAACATTTCACTACACACCTTGTAGGGAAATATCACTAATTTTGGTTTTTCATATCCACCAGTTTAAATGAAATATGTGCTATGCCAATATCTATCCAATGAAGAGCATATGTGATGATTATAATTGTGCATATTTCCACGTACAAAAGGAAGATGGTCATTAGCAAAGAATAGTTTCATGTTTCTGAATCACATAGCATATCATTGAGTACACTTAATTTCCTATGTGGAAATTTATATTCTTGTTAGAATCACATTTCATTGCAAAAAAGGTAAGCAAAACAGTTAACAATATTTATAGTTGGTTAACGAAATCTATTTATTGATAATAGGAAATTTTTGTACTTACATGTCATGTTGGTGGTGTTCAACAAGAGTGGGTAGCATTGGATCAACTTGTTGGAGTAGGAAAGAA
The DNA here is from genome assembly GCA_007258455.2 of Sequoia sempervirens. Lineage (NCBI taxonomy): Eukaryota > Viridiplantae > Streptophyta > Pinopsida > Cupressales > Cupressaceae > Sequoia > Sequoia sempervirens. The sequence goes on along the minus strand of VDFB02358134.1, from coordinate 193,768,610 downwards.
TATGAAATAGACAATTTACAATACAATAATTCCCTTGTATGCCTATTTCTTATGTGCAATGTTATAAAGAAAAAGATATAGACATAGAATAAAATAGGAGATTTTGAATACATGGGATACTCACAAAAAATTGTGTATAATTAATCTACTAAAAATGTTGAAAATACAGTTGTGGAAACAATGACAAATACAATGAATAGAATAGAGTATTTTTTTGATGGGCAAGTCCGTGTGAGAATTTGTGTGTCTATGTATATAACCAACAACAAATATACAATGATACAATCCAAAAGCACTAAAACCACACTCATTGTCCTCCCTACCATATTGGCATCATGAGCCTCATGGGCTCTATCCCAACCCCTGAGCAAAAAGGAAAGTAAGGTCCATGGAAAATTTCAAGTACTCTTAGCATATATGACACAAAAAAAAAAACAAAGAAATTCTAAAACGACTATTGGAAGAGTACTTAAGAATCACAAGTAACTTGACATACACAATTTACAATAGACTAATTTTCTTCAATGTCTATTGTATTCGTGCAACATTAGAAAGGGGAAAATATAAATGTAGAATAAAATAGGTTAGGGTTATGTTTCCATGTATATAAGGAGCAAGAAATATATTGACGATAAAATTCAAAACCAATAAACCCACGCTTGTTGTCCTCCCTACTATATTGGCATCATGAAGCCTCATGGGCTCTAGCCAAACCCCCAAGCAAGAAAAGTAGGTAAGGTTCATGGAAAATCTCAAGGACTCTTACCATATATCACACAATAAGAAGAGTAAGTAAAACATGGTTGGGCCAAGTTGTTCCAGCATGAAAGGATGTGGAATAGAGAATTTATAGCACAATAATTTTCTTGAATGTTTACTGTATCTGTCCAACATTATAAAGTAAATAATTTAGATATAGAGTAAAAGAGGTTAGCAATATTTGTTAAAAAAGAGAGATAAAATTAAACATTTTGAATAAATGGCATGTTGGCGAACAGTTGTGTGCAAGAAATCTTCATTGTTATTCATTTGTATTTTTTCCATCATACCCATTTTAGAGAGTTGAAAGACATAATCATTCTCTATGCATGGTTTGATCATAGTTAAATCTTGTCCTTGTTGACTTATATGGGCAGTGACTTGACCTACATTCTTTAATGGCAACATGGAGCATGGGAAGAATGTGGGTTACCAGTGGTGTGGTGCTGGGTCTATAGAAGAGTATTGTAAAAATCACTTGCTTTAGTGGAATGGAACAATAGACACCACTCTCATATACTTCTGTGGATAATCAATGTGATGCTATGAATAGTTTATTTGTCCACTCAGAAGCACATGATAGCGATGGTTGGTTTCTATTCATAGCCACATAGATCGATGTGTAATGATTTTTTACAACAATAGAAAGGGAAAAAAATACACATAGAATAAAATAGGTTAGCATTGTTTGTTGTAAATAGAAAGAGATAAAATGGGAGATTTTGAATACATGGGATAAATGAAAACAACTATGTATAAGTAATGCACTAAATTTTTTGAAAAGAGAGTTCTGGAAACAATGAAAAATACAATTAATAGAATAGAGTATGTTTTTTTGATGGGCAAGTGTGTGTGAGAATTTGTGTGTCTGTGTATAAGCAACAACAAATATACAATGATAGAATCGAAAACACTAAACCCATGACCGTCTTCATATATATGTGTGATGACTGGAACGTGCAGAAAGATGGGTGTTGCGAACCAAACTCTATAACATTGTAGCATTTTTTTGTGGGTTAAGAGGTACATGAAGAAGAGATATCCTAGTAAAGAAAAAGCATAATAAAATTTGAAGATAGTTAGAACAAAATTGGTAAGTGTAATATATAGAAGAATGGACAATAAAGGAAATAATATAATAAAACATATTCACACAACACAAGTAATATATGTAACATTGACTAAATGTGCTTGCAGCTTTAACTGCAAAAGATAGCAATAGTTGCATTATCTCTTATCTATTGAACTTTATATCTTTAGTTGATAGGCTATTTGTTTTAAGTTGCTATTTGCTAAGAAGAGAACATTTAAACCCACAGTATCTATAAAGCTTGAAGCAAATGAGGGGAAAAGGATGTCATGAAACATATTGATATAAGATTAAAGCTACATTATTTCATAGTACATATTGAAAACAAATAGAGGAATTATATAACAGGTATTAGAACAACACTTGTTTGATAGTAGATATGACACACAAAGAGGAAAATTGTATTAAGTGCCCTGGCAGATAGATAGATACATATGCACATATCTATATGGACTCAATTCCCTGATTGATATATAAAAATACCCATATAGGAGAAATAGTATTTATATCTAGGTTCTTCTATTAAAATGCTTAGGGTTGGTGATTTTATTGCCCAATTTCAGATTAAGATAGGAGTGATTGTAACATATTGATAATGCTAGAATGGCTCTTTTGGCAATACAATTGAATCAATATATTTTCTAGCATATTTTGTAGTACACTTCTCCACACTATAACATTGAATATTACATTTACTTTCTACTGCGCGATTATACCATAATACATATATATACATATACATCTATACACATACATATATATGCATGTACATATATAGATACATATATATGCATGTATATACATATATATACATGCATATATTGTAAAGTTGGGCTCCACTATTTACCATTAGATAATATAGAGATACAAGTGAATTGTAAAAGAACTAACAAGGAAACAATGGAGAGCGACATACATCTGAATCTTAACTATCATCTTAATACATCTTACGACTATTACATAGACTGTTTGGCTTATACCAATATGTTGCATGATACTCTTTTTCCATCATCTGTTCAAAGCTTCCTATAACAAACTATTATTTTTCATTGTTCTTTTTTTGCAAGGAAAAAAAATGTATTGGTTAAGTTACATTATTGAAAGAGCCATTGTCGTCTTGCTTGCATATGAGGCTATTGTAAGAATAGTCATGCTTGACTCCGTTCTATAATAGATCTGGAAATTTTGAAACTATTGTGTTGTGAAGTCTGTAAGTCATTTTGCATAGGTATTTTCTATAAATCTTTTCTTCATCATACTGAATACCAAACAATCAGCTTAAATTTCCAATTAAGCCTATGGTGCTATATGGATTTTGCACAGATCATTTCATCATATAATTGTTACATAACATAGAGAAAATAGGCACTTCCCTAGGGAACTAGGTTTGAATAATTTATTTGGGAAGTTGGAAGGATACACGCATTTGTTGATATTGATACAATTGTGTTACAATTTCCATAGCTCTCTATATGTAAGGATGGGTTGGATGGATAGGTGGAAACTTAGTGGCAAGTGTTTTTTGGCACGAGGGTGGAGCTTAGCAATTACATGGGTTGGTGGTTTTTGTTTGAAGTCTCTGTCGGGATTTTTGTTAGTGTAGCCACAAATTGGAATTTCCAACAACAGGGATCGACTTTTACTGATAGCCTGGAGGTTACCTCTTAAACAAAGGATCTACCTAAATCTTCCTCATTGGCCAATAGAGATAGTTAAGCAGAACCATAAACCAATGGAAAACAAATTACTAACCCTCTGCATATTTTATAGCGAAAGAAAGGACATTTAATTGCAATTCCTCCATCCATACAGAACAATAATCTCTTTTAAATCTCCAGAGTCGGTAAAACGGAAAAGATACAAACATTTGACAAAAACACAGACAATAAATTAACCATCTATGCAAACTACTAATCTAGCAGGACGTACACTATACATATATATATATAGATACATTGCATCTATAGATACATTTCATCTATATATATATATATATATGCATGTATACATATATATACATGTATATGTATACTAGATTGGTGGATCTTAGCAATTACATGGGTTGGGGGTTTTTGTTTGAAGTCGTCACTAGGGTTTTCGTTAGCGCAGTGACAAATTGGAATTGTCAAAAATGAGGATCTGCCAGGGGTCGAAAAGGCCATCATTTTTTTTATGTGGTGACATGGGTGTTGATAATTATGTGGGGTGGGGGTGATCGAGAATGGTGCACTAGATATGGGGAATGTGAATGGCAAGCGTTTGTTCGCACAAGGCCCAATGTTTCCTATCATTGCACGATGGTAGCAGATGAAGTAAATGCAATATTGAATGCTGGCATGTGGGAGAGTATACTTTATATTCAATGTTGCAATATGGGAAAGTATACTTTGATGAAGTTATCCTATTGAAACAGCCATCGTGGTGTTGGTTTGGTAGCAGACTATTGTTAAAATCATTGCATATGGATCCATTTTGTAGCAGATTGGAGGGATTCAAAAGTGTGGTGGTGCTTAATGTGTAAGTGATTTCACATGGGTATTTTATAAAATGGGTATGTGTAGGATCATTATGGGAAAAACAAGGCCTTAAGTGGTGAAAAATTCAAAAAAATTGGAGTATGTGAAGCATAGAATGTGATGACTATTTTGGATTCAAAAAATGTGATACCATTTGAAAGTTATAGATGTTTTTCAATTAGCCTATCAATCAGGAATTTAATCATAATTCAAATAGAAAATTAATAATAATTATTTATTAAATTCAAAGTAAAGGATAATTTATATTGGTGGAAAGTTGAGAATCTCCTTTAAAAACCCTTTTCATTTAATTAATTTTGGGTAAAAAAAAGTCATCAACCACATACCCTACACATACCCATTATATGGCCACTTTTTGGCCCATCATGATCCTGCACATACCCAAATTAGTTTTGTATATGTGGCTCATGTTGTGCTTCTATATGGATGAAGAAATAGTAGCTAAATCTTCTTTCTTTCTCCTAAAAAATATATGTTCCCGAGAAGACGTGAATGCAACTGGAGCAACATGGACAAATGTACTATGGAGAGCAGTCTATGGGGTGTACTTTTTCATTGTACCTATTGCAAAAACTATGGAATAGCTCTTTTGCAAATTCTCTATTTGAGTATTAAATCTACTCCTAGGCAATGTAGATTGAATTTCTGATTAAGGCAATATGGGTTTCGTGGCTAAGAATGCAACTGCAAATTTTCTAGTAGGGAGGGCACCATTTCTTTCCTTTGTAGTGACATGGGAACTTGTAGGTACGTGGGTTGGCAGTGGTGGAGAATGGTGTCATTGTAACAGGGAAGGTGAATGGTAAGTGTTTGTTGGTACAAGCACGAATGCATTTTCCCGTTAGCATATGGGGTTGGAGGGGGAAGTAAATGCTATATTGAATGTTGCCATGTGGGAAAGCACACTTTCATTAGGTTGTACTATCAAAAGAGCCATTTTGGTGTAGGTGAATTGGATTTACCAACGTCGAGAATTCCGCAGCTAATGAGAACTTATGTGGTTTTTTTTTTTTTTGAGGCGACATGGACCTTGATAATTATGTGGGTTGGAAATGGTGCAACTGGTTGACTCAATACAAGGGAATTGAATTCTTGTGTATAATATTTAGTAGCAAATAAGTGTTATTTTGATACTTTTCATACAATTCCTCTATTACAGCTGAATATATATATGTGTAAGAAGTGGAAATTGCATGGTTCCTAAGAATAGTGAACTTGCTAAAAAATTCTATCTTCCAATACATATATTCATTTTCTTAGAGCTCTTATGGATCCAATTACTTTTTTATGAAAAGAGAATTCCTCATAAAGAACTGTAGAAAATGGAATTCCCTAGATGAAATACATAAAATTTTGTTTAGAGGAAGAGAAGAAAGAAACAACAAAGGTTTTGTTTGAAAGCATACAATGTATAGCAATAATTATGTAGACATACCTGATTTTGGTATGTTTTGGAATGTATGTAACCATGCAGAAAGACAATGGGAAAGCATACAACTTTCCTTTGCACTGAAGGATCTCTAGACCTACAGTAAGAGAAGTGTTAAACCCATAAGATAGTAAATTATAAATTTAGAAAACAAAACTATCACAATATATATTTGTGGTTAGGTGTGTATGAAACAGCCAAAAAGGCAGAGGGAAAACAACTTACAACAACAATACGTCTACAACATAGTGAATATTGCATAACACAACACTTGTTGAACATCCAATTGGAAAACTAGTGGAAGTGCATGGGAGGTTTTGACCATTATGCACCCATCGAGCAATGCAACCAAAGGGAAAAATGGAATATACAAAAGACTATATGTGTGAAAGGAATACAAACAGAGAATTCTATACATCAACATTATATATATAGATATACACATACATGTACATTACATATGCATACACATGCACATATATATACATATAAATATAAATATAAATACACATATAAATATGCATATACATTTACATATAAATATTCATATACATATACATATAAATATGCATATACATATACATATAAATATACATATACATATACATATACCTACAAACATACTTTTTTCCCTTTTTTTATCGCTTGTCTTCTTGACAACTTTTACTCACAGCCTGGACCTTACCTCTTAAAAAAATGATCTCCCTAAATGTTCCTCATTGGTGAATAAGATTTGCAAAGAAATCATAAATTTACAATTGTGAAGGCAACTATTATATAGTAAATGTCTTTTTAATAGTTTTTCACACTTTCCTTTCTCAAATAGTAAATGTCTTTATAATAGCTTGAATATTGAATTGGGAAGCAAATTGTTATATAGATTAGTCCAGGCATGACATAAGTTTATCTTTGTCCTAATTTTGATATTCATTAGACCTATAAACACACACACATACATATATATATTCATTAAATTGGTATGTGAATGGAAACCAAGAACCAAGAGTCATTAGCATTCAAAGAAACTTTAAATCAAATACAATGTCATTAAACTGATGCAATAAATAATTTATCACTCCTAATTTTAGCATAATGAAAAAAATATATGATTCATGTAGATTTTTAAATGTGACATAAAGAAGTTTAATCTCAATGATTAGCCATATACAACATATTTAATATATATTAAAATATATTGTCAAGTATTGCTCATATAGAAAATATTTGAAATATATGTGGAAATAAATTGTTCAGTTGTCTTTCAAATTGTAATCTGTGTAAACATATCATATAACCATCCAACTGATTTCAAATATTCAAAAGAAAGAATGACAACAAAATTGATGCACCATGGTCTAATAAAAAATATGGCAAGTGAATAAATGTGCAAATATGTAGGTGCAAACATGGGTATAAATTATGTCCATATTTCTTAAACAAAAGTCTTAGCATGTCATAGTCAACATTTAAAATTCAAAGCTATGAGAGATTATCATAAGTGAAAAAGAGCAGTCAAAGCGTAGGCTCGCTAGTGGAGCCTTTTTTTACAGTAGGAGTAGATATCTTCATTATTTCTACAAGCAATAGTTTATACTCTACTTTGAAATCAACTTTCATTTCTTTGGCAATTGTTGTTTTCAAGCGTTTCTCTGAATTATATGTTTCTATTCTAATCAAAGCAGTAAAGATATATGCTTTACAAACAAGGCCTTTAATAACAACAAGATCTATTATAGAGTCAAAGTTGTCTTGCAATTCATAAAGGTATTTTGCTAGCATCTACAACAAACTAGTGGTAGCTTCATCAAAAGCAACACACCAAAGGTTGCTTGAATGGTCTTGCAGCTTTAATTGAAAAAGATACCGATAGTTGCATTCCTCAATTTTCATTTGGAAATGATCACAAAACCAAACATTAGCATGGGGGCATGTGCATTTACTTTTGCATTCTTTACCATTAACCAACAAGGGGAAAACAAGGTAACAAAAGGACTCAGTTTTTGTAATTTGAATGGTTGCTTTAGAAAAGGCTTCAACAGTTTCTCCCAAACGAAGGCAGTTGTTTAAGATAAATGCAATAGTAACTCTATCATTTGAAGGATCCAACCTTCGAGGTGCAAAAGAAGTTGAAGCTACTTGGTCTACTTTAATTGACCCCTTGGATCTAAGAGTGTTTGCCTTAGGAATAGAAAGTTAATTTCAATGACTGTTCATGTTCACGTGTTGATAATTTTTTTGTTAAAGTAGCCTACATAGCCACTATGGACAACAACAATCACTTTTTCACTAGAAAGGTACATCTAGTGCAAGGTATCACCTTTTTATTGCTATCCTATGCCCCACAGATTAACATCAATGAGAGAAGCAGAGACATCATATAGTTTAATGGTTTTTCAATTTTTTTCATATCCATTTCTCCTATGAACAGTTGAAATGTACCCAACATGCACTACAATGCCAATAATATCAACAAAGTTGTTATCACTATATTTGCGTATTTCACAAACTGGCACAAAAGCAGTTTTTTTTTGGGACATGAACCTCATCTTCAGATCATTTTATTGTTGATTTTTGATCCAAAATAATCTCAAGATTACTATTTAATTTATTGAATCTTTTATTGGCTTCCTTAACCAATCCCCTTGATATTAAATAAGTAAACCCCACCTCAACTCGACCATAATGCAATTCTACAATATCATCAAAACAAGTAATACGTATTTCTATCCCCTCCACATCTATAATGTCAAAACTAAATAGTTTCCCTTCACCTCTTTGTTTTTGAAAATGATGCATCTCCCTAATATGTGTTACACATCCTTTCACTGCCCAAACATTTTGATAAATGTTCAAAGATTTAATAGGGATGACCTTTGAAGGGCTATTTTGTTTTTTAGGGGATACCTACAAACCAAATTTAGGGGCCCGTTTAGAATGAGAAGGTGAGTCAGGCACCAACATTTGCTCCTCTTGCTGCTTGAACAAATACCTAGGGGTCCCAATAATTTGATAATCAGGAATTATTACAACTAAGTTGGATATGATTAAGGGCTTGGAAAAGAAGAAAAATAATGTATTGGACAAATTATATGAGGGAAAAATAAAAGAGAGAATTTTTTAGCATAGACAACAAACAACTCAACCCACCTTGAATCTTGGATATTTCTACAAATGTAGTCTTTTAAACATACAAGGGACCCTATTTTCAAGGCACTTGTAAACAACATATCATTTCATTTGGAAGACAAAGTTCCTATTTGCAAATGGTGGCCATTAGACAAGACAACCTTGTATTGCTTAACCTACCCTTCATCACTGCAAAAGTTTTTGAAGGACAAAAGTTGAAGGACCAGAGAGGAAACAACATCGTCGACATTGATAGAATGAATTGCAAATGGATTCAGTGTTGGATCTTTCTTTGTAGCCTACAAACACAAGTTTAATCAAGAAAAATGCACATCATCACTCCAAATCGATAAAACAAGTAAGGAAAACGAAGGCTGTGAAGAGATACATTATTATGTGCTCAAAAAGATCAATTCATATCTACTTTCATATCTATATCCTCTTAAAGATCAATGCATCTATACTTTCATATATATATCCTCTACTAGGGCCAGCTATATATGTATGCACCTAAATGTGAATCAAGCAACAACAACAAGAAAGGTAGGAAACAATAAGAGCAAGCTTGTAGTAGGTACAATGAAAAAGGAAGGAAAACTGATGGAATTAGAGTCTGTAGGTTGGTGGAAGGCATCCTAAGATCCAGACTCCACAAAATTATGTGTACAAGTTGACACCAAATCAATTTTTGGGGGCTATGGAGACCCATCCACAGACCCCGACTCCGCAGACATAGTTGTAGAATCCTTTAAAGGAAAGGAATCTTCCAACTATAGTTGACTCATTGACAACTCTATACCATAGTGAAAAATCAAAGATTAATGTATTCCAATGTTCATTCAATACCAACTCATGGAGAACTTAGAATGCATACAATCTTCTTGCTATATTTGTATAAACGCCTATATGCAAGCATTTGTATACATTGCTACTTGCTCGTTCATCTTTCTTAATAGAAACGATGGAATATAGAACAACAAGAATAGAAATCCTTAAATACATATATGCGTTCAAATTTTCCTCTATTTAGATATTTTGGAAAACACAAATAAGTAGATATATATATCCATATGCACACATGTATCTATTTATCTATATATACAACAATATATTTGAATGATAACATTTTCCATCTAAACAAATTAAGCATGTTAAAGATTACAAAAAAATGTACTTGTTATAAGAACAATAAAATACTTTGCCATAGGTAGCTTCAAATAGATGAGTGGAAAACAATATCATGAAAGTTATTGATAGTCAAATAGATGAGGGTAGAAGAATATCATGAAACATGTTAATAGAACACAACCAGTCTATGTAACAATTGTCTTGTATATTCTAGCTCCATAATTTTTTGTGCAATACTTATTCACCAATGAGCAACATTTACGAATATCTATTGTTGAAGAGACAAGCCCCACATTCTCATTATCAACTGTAGGAAACTCTTCTATATTTGAAGAATTTTACAATAGTCTGCTATCAAACCAACACCACAATGGCTATTTCAACAAACCAACCCAACCAATATATTTTCCCACACATTTTGCAGTATAATTTCCCATAGACATATATATATATATATGTACATTCATACAAATGCACGTATATATACATATATACATATTATAGAGAAAAACACAAATTCTAATAGGATTATTAGGGAAACAGTGAAGAATCACACAAATTAAAATAGGAGGGATTGTATATATATGGATATGTAGAGGTTTTCTTATCTTTTTGAAGTTTCCAATGTGATTTTCATCAGTGAAACCGTGAACAAGATTTGTTGTACGATAGTTGTTCCACAATTTATGTTTTTCTCTATAATATTTAATTCCACCCTATGCACGTTGCATTTTTTGCATAATGTGCAAGGAAGTACATTGATTAAGTTGCATTGTTGAAAGTGCCATTGTGGCTACAATATTCTATTAAACTAGTAGGGACCACACATCTGAGGTAGTGCTTGATGCAGGAGCATCCAGTGGTGTAAGGGCAATCTTGCATCACCCAAAAATAGTTAAATATCAAGTTTCTTAGTTTTTAGATGTTTTTACATTTTTGGATACCCTTTTCATCATAATGAAATTTCCAATTTACGGTTTTTATTTTCTATTCCTGGGTTGAAAGATATTGCAGTTTTAGTTTCCTAGATTTACACCTGAAAATCTTTTGAGTTAGATTTGAGGCACTTAGAGTTCCCGGATCGGCCCCGAAACTTGCCAAAATTAGCATAGAAAATTTTGAGCACATTCTTGACTTTGAGACCTTTCCAACGGTTCAAACGGTTCGTGAATTGAAGTCCCGGATCAAAAGTTATGGCCCCAGGAAGTTGGCGCACTTTCTAGAAGATACACTTGCAAATGTTCTTTTGAAATTTGAACTTCAAGTTGTAATTTTTTTCAGCGCCAAACCGCCTAAACTCAAATTTGAATGTTGTTTTGGCTCCAAACTAAAGAGGAGCTCTATTTATGGGCAGGTTTCTAATTTTTGGATAACTTTTGGGGAACAAGCTCACATATTGCGAAAGGGTGATTCTGTAGCTTTCTGTAACTTGCATGTGTTGTAGAACTTGGAGATTTGAGATCCTTTGCATGTAAGAAACTCCATTTTCTGAATAATAAAATTATTCTCTTGTTTGTGGGTTATTTTCTAGGTCTCGGGCTGCGCCCTTATCAAGTGGTATCAGAGCGGGTTTTCTTGAGCGTGTGGACAAATTGCTGATCGTGAGGCAGTTCGCACCAGGACCGTGGTTGTGGGTCGAGGTCAAGAAAGATTCCTCCAAGAGTGATGCCTGGTAGGCGTGGTAGTGCCAGAGGTGGTCGAGGCGGAAAAAATGCTGGTGGAAGAGATGCACTGGCAGCCCTCTAGAGATACATTGACACATTACAAGAGTAGTTGAGAAGAGGGTTAAACCCGAGGGAGGAAAGTGAGGATGAAGGAGAGAAAGAAGGTTCAAATGTAGAGGAGGAAGAAGAAGCAATTGATCAAGACCAAATGCGGCTAATAAGGGCCATTTCGAAGATCGGGAAAAGACCTAGAGTAGAAGTCCCCAGTTATTTTGGAAGTCTGAACCCGAAAGAGTTGATCGATTGGATCAACGAGCTAGAAGAATATTTTGAGTATGAGGAAATAGAGGACCCAGATCGAGTTAAGTTTGTGAAAATGAAGCTGAAGGGCCATGCCAATATTTGGTGGAAAGAGGTCCAGTTGGAAAGAAATCAAAGAGGAAAGGAAACCATCACGGATGG